>WOGO01002923.1:0-15050 GCA_015342085.1 Leptinotarsa defecta | reverse complement strand
TCTCTATTGATTTTGATGGCCTATATCCATGTTGACAATCTGTAAAAATGTTGTTCACTTCAGTATATGCTAAAATGCGGCAGTAGAGAATTTTTTCTATAATTTTTAAAAATGAACTCGGCAAGGATATTTGCCTGTAATTTTCTACATCACTCATGCAGCTCTTTTTGAAAATAGGGATTAAAGAAGCTATTTTGAAAAGATAACTCTTCGCTAAGAAATGACTGCATCAGTGGATCTATGAAGGTATTGCAAATATTTTTTATAATGTGAGTAGGCAGTCAAATTATTTTGAATATTTATAGTATCATTTCTAAAACCAGTTTTTGACCGTTCAAGCTTCTTATTAACTAGAGCCCATGTCTCTTTGGATTTATGTTCATCATTTATTATTTCATTATTGTAATAATTCAATTTGGCAAATTTTATATTCTTTCTATATATTTTTTTCCTTTCCATGTAAAGTAGTTCATTTTCAGGACAGTTTTTCATTTCATTGTATATTTTACGAATCTCTTTACCTTCTTTGATCAATGCGTTTGACAGCCAACCTCTGTTATTTTTGCAAGACTGTGTTATTTTTTAGTCAATATTGACGGACATGCATGAAAACATATACAATGAGTGAATTCAAAACTGCATCATGCAAATAAGATACAAGTATTAGAAGAAAATTCAACAGGTGAATGGTCACCTCATTTTTGAAAAGTTTGCGTTTTTATCTTCAGAATATTATAGATGTGATAAAAGCGTTGATGGAGATCTCCTAATTTCAACACACGCCAATGAACTCGTACCAGTATTTTGCAGATTTTTCAACCTGCCATACCAGATATGGTTTCATCCTTCCTGTTGGAAGATTGTTGGAAGGAAACTATAAACCAGTCGCTTTGCCATCAGTGATATCAAAAATCATGGAGAAAACCGTAAACCACCATATTCTCAAATATTTGAAAAGCTTTAACATCTTGAGCGATCATTAATATGGCTTTCGGAAACAAATATCAACAGGCGATCTTCTATCATATGTCACCAGTATTTTGAATAACGCAATCGAGAAATATGGAAAGTCCAGAGCTGTTGCGCTTGATATTTTTGAGGTGTTTGATCGTGTGTGGCAACAAGGTTTGCTGGCCAAACTTTGATACTATAACTAGCTGGATCATTTATATGTATAGCTCTCCAGCTTCCTGAAAAACCGTTCCCTGCAACGCTGATGTTTCCTAGGAATCCATATTGTCTCCAATCTTTTTTTCATTGTATATAAACGACTTATTGGAGAAAAACAAGAATCCAATATATTGCTTTGCCTGACGACAGTACACTTGTCTCGTCATCATACTTGGATTCCAGGACAACGGCTGCAAATACACATCTTCACCGGCAGCAGGAGGTTGCATATCTTAATGAGGATATAGAGATGATTTTCAATTGAGGTGGAAGTAGCCAGATCCAATTCAATGCCACGAAAACCCTGGCATCAGTTTTCTTCAGAAAGATAAATATCTCCAGACTGGATATAGTGATTTCAGGACAGACAATTCCGTTTTCTGTTGTAAAGGATAGACATACAGAGGAAGTTGATAAGGGTCGATGTATGGCGTTTTTAGACAATATATAAAGGCTGGAACCCTGAGCAGATCACAGAAGCTCTAATTGCTCGTTGTTGGAAAGGAATGCAAGAGATCAGCAAAGGACATCCTTTGAAGATTTCAGACTCAGAAATATCCAAGAATCCCCCTGACCTTCATAAGTCTCTACCACCTGTAGATGTAGTCAACCTAGAAGTGTTCCAAAACGATCCCTTGAAATACCGAAACTTCCAAAGTACTGAGAAGGTAGGTATACTCAACTGAGGAATACGTATCAATCTTCTGAAACGTTATTGGAAAAATTTCTTATCACTCAGCGACTTCAGGTCAATAGTATCAGCCTGTATTATTAATGAAGGGTCTAAGGGAGATGAGTGGTACGGTATAATGGAGTAATTCGGACCTGTTGACAAAAAAGATGAGAGTTCGTACCTTTTTTAGTTAATTTACCTGACTGATTTGGTCAGTCAGGTATAAAGGCTGACTTGTGGCTCTTGCTCAAAAATATATATTGGCCAAACAGGGAGAACATTTTCCCAAAGAATTAAAGATCATATAAGTCTTTCCATGCACATGTGACAAACATTCTCAAAGTATTATTCTCCAAACCCGAATCGTTATACGAATTCAACTATCAGCTATCAGAAGAAATGAAACTCAGGTTAGTTAAAACTCTTATTTACCCCCATATCGAGTATTGTTGTTCAGTGTATTACAATTTTTGTGGCAATATAACAAGCAGAAGTTACAATGTATACAAAATGCTTGCATGCGATTCGTATGCTGTATACCGTATGGTGAACATGTCACACCATTTTTGTAGAAAATGAAGGAGCTGAATGTGAGGTACAGAGTCCAATATTTGATGATTTTTTTTTAAGTTGCTTCAAACTAAAACACTTAGTTATTTATACAGTTTATTAAGCAGGCATTCTGACATACATATGGTCTATTTGAGAATTAACTCATTCAACATACCTAGACACCGTACTTTCAATTTTCAAAGATGTTTTTCTTACATAGGCCCTTCTCATCTGAATAGAATTTTACCCCTTCCAAGTCATGATATTCATCAATTTAAGAAAGAAATAAAATCACAGATGCTTACTGCTCAGTGCTAATTTGAAAAATTTGAAATTCAATGTATGGTAGTGCAATAAAATTTTTGAATTAACCAAAATAATGTTAAGAATATTGAGACTTATTAGCAACTATATGATCTATTATTTTTTTCCCTTCTCTATCATTGTTTTGATAGTAAATAAGTATTTTTATGATTATTTCCTTACACTCACTGTATAATTTTAGGGAGGGATGGAAGATTGCCTTTGGCTAACCCTTTTCCTTTTATATATAAATGTATTTTTATGCATAATAATCGATATTATTATCATTATTTTAAGTAGTTCTATAAATAGAAAGACCAATTCTACATTTGCGAACCACCTTTTAGCAGAAAGACATGAGTCCAATCATGAAAACGGTCCAATTTTTGCCAAAGAAACTACTGACATTCTTCCAAAGATTTGTGTTTCCACATTTTTTTTCTGAAAGAGTAATCTTCTACACTCCAATTAAGATCATGCTTCTTGAATTCACGCAATAAATCTCGCTGGAATGGTTATTGCAAGCGTAATTCAACCTGGAATGATGTCCTCGTTATAGTTCATAACCGATTTTGAGAGCTTTATTCAAATTACTCTCAAATTAGCATACTCAGCGTACTTCTTCCATTACCTTGGCAATAATGCGATATTCTTTCGGAATATATTGTCTCGCCTTTCTTAATTAATGGAACAAAACTCGTTGGAAAACTTGCCGAAATGTACCTATCACTCCAATTAGTGGAACGTGTAAGTACATCGTAAGTGACGGCTCGGAATATTATATTTTAACACTTTTTTTATTACTGGAACGGCATAGTAGGTTCGTGTGAGTTTTCAGACGTGACGTCTGAGGAACTTTCTGAAGAATCAAATAATGTAAACTTGCCAGCCAAAGATAAAGTTGTCAAAGCTATTTTCAGTTTTTCGTCCAGTACTGCGGCAGACATTATCAAAGGTGCTGAGTTATTGTTCGCTCACCTTTGCTAAAATTAAACCGAATACAAATCCCAGCATTGTGGTTTCTGCGTTAAGAACTACTCGAGCTCTTCGACCATTACCTCATGGCATTTGATAATGTCTACTGTTCCACTCTAAGTTCGCAGTGCGAACTTAGAGTAGAACTTAGAGTGGAACATGAAACAAAAATGGAAGAGCGGGAAATTCAAAATTTGTATGCAAAAATTTATAAATTTCATAAAATAGATAACCGACAGAGGATATGAATTAATATCAAATGGAGGTAATATGAGATCTGTTGAATGGAATTGGAAGAGACATCAAAAAATTGTTGTAAATATTTAGAAATGATAAAAAGTTTGAAAATTATTGTTGTAAACCGTTTCCCTAGTAACGAATATGAAAAATTTATATATTTAGACATAAGTGGAGTTAAATATGTATTTACATAAATATTAAGAGAAGATGTATCTTAATTTAGAAATAAGTAGCAAACTTGTAGTGGAAATGGTTTTTAAGATATCAAAGTTAAAAATTTGAAGTTACAGAAATTGATAGTAACCAAGGAAAGTAGATGATTCTCAACTTTTCATCAACAAAACATTTTTTTCAAGGCGACGAAAAGAGACGCCACGCTAAATCTAAAAAATAATACTTGGAAGAAGTTATAAATAATACTAACCTGTATAAGCCAATCCCAACCAAAGAACGTATCAAGAAATTAGTTACTTGGAGAATTTCCAACAGACGAGAGGTGAATCCAGTGGAGACTTGATTTTCACTGCACAAAACACACAGAAGTAAAACCAGGTATTTACCTCTTTCTATATCGAATATAAAAAACGTATATGCATATATAAATCATTTTTTCAAGAAGAAACACTGGATAACAGAACAAAAATTGAATTAATGAATTTGAGCATTTTACTTCAACGAACTCTAAGAAAATATTGTTCCCCTAGATTTTGCTGCTGTAAATGTTACTTCTTTCAGTCTATCTCCCCAGTAAAGCATGAACAGTTTGATGCACCCCTTTCCGATGAAATGACATGCAAATTGCTTTTCGAACACACGAATATCCAATAAATATGCAGGTAGGTTTGAATTCAGATTTTCGGTATATGGAATATCGTCGCAAATAAAACAAGCTTGTCATGAAGCTTGTTGTTGCTTGGTGGTTCAGGTATTTTGTAGTGTAGTCCTTTAGCAATATATCAGTTTGATCAAGTTAATTGGTGAATGTGCTTAAGTTTTTTTTTAATACGTAACAGAAATTTAGGAACAAAAAGTAAAATTACATAATGTAGTGATGAAGTTTATTTCCTTTTTCTGTTTTTATTTCATCAATATGCCTATGTAGAGAATCATGAAATGAAAATTGATATATAAAAATTAGTAAATTACAAATAAAACTTTCACACAACCACAAATCCTATCGTGAATATTCCAGGATGCAAAAAGCTCCAAACTACAGTAATTATCACGGCCCTCATTGTCATTTCCTGGAGCAACTACGCCCAAGCATTATCCGCTCCACCCACTCCCAGCTCTGCATCCCGAATTCAATTAGAAATCCACTGCATTTGTGATTCAATTAACAACTTTGGCATTAACAGGGAACTTTCTCGTTATACGAGTGTCTTTGAAATATATTTTCACGCGCCGTTCCACCAAACGCCGGTGAAACAAAGTGCCAAGATCTGCACTAATTTTAAACACCAACACCAGAACCCGAACTCCCAAATTCATTGCCGCAAACTTCTAATTCTATTTGAATTGTTTACTGTTGCAGGTTTTTTCTTCGGTAGTTTCTACACGTTCCTGTTGTCTTTTTCAGAGGGTCATGACAGCGTATACTGTGAGATTAACACGGAATAGACAGGAAAGCAGTGGCGTTGCTTTTCTGAAGGAGGCGCTAGCAATTCAAATGTTGATATTCATCACTGCTTTATCATGAAGGAAACGTTCATCAAACTGTTAATATAGAGAAAGATGTTCATCATATGCCATATCGTCCAATTTGTAGATCAACTATTACATCTTTTTTTTAAATTTGTTACACAAATTCCTAAAAAATATGGCATTTCTGACAACGTTCTTAATATTTCTCAATCATTAAAAAATGTTGATGAATTGTGTATTTCATTTTCCTGTTCATACATATATTATTCATTCAAATTGAAACATCAAAAAACAGTTCATTTTGTTAATGAGGCCAATTGTGCCCTTTACACAAAACCCCATCTATGTTAAGGGTTCACCTATTAAGACCGTTTTGACACTTCTCGTCCTTCTTCAGCAATCCCTTCTGGTCATTGATGCAAATCTACACCCACAGGGTTGCTCAAGAAGTTACGTCATTCAATTGTCTTCTCTCACCCCCGCGGTCGTTCATTAAGGCCCTTCTGGTACTTTTCTCTCCATCGTCGATTGGCCATACTCTTCTGGTCATTGGCGATCTTCAAGAACCAAAAGGGGTGCACATGAACTTACGTCATTTCATTGTTCTTGGGGGTTCATTCAAGCCTTTTTGGCAACACTTCACGTACCAAGTCACCCCTACAGCTAAGGGTTGAGAGAACTCGATGGATGTATCAAGCACCACCATCAGATAACTACTCATGTACGACGCAGATGTTTATCAATAAGAAGAAATTAATTCGCCCTGAAGACATGATGGACAAGGTTTCAGAAGAAGGGCAAGACAGCGTGTAAGAGTAGACTGTGGCATTAGCATGGAAGGAGCAGGAAAGCAGACCAGTTGGTGCATCAGTTTGGTTTGTCTGTCGATTGATTCAAAACTCCACCACGTCTAGTGAAACATATAAAAATATATATTTATACCCGTTTGATTCGTCTGCATTTTCCCAATTCATCGAAGTTGGTGATGCTTTATACGAAGCAGTAGTAGGTTATTGAACATCGTTTCTATATCAATATCACAAGTAGTGAATCTATGGTGAGAACTTATCAGTAGTATAAGGGTCAGACTTCTTGAGGACTCTAACAAAAAGAAACAATGTTTTCACTTCGATCATCATCTCAATGTCCTTTATAACTTATATGTATGAGGGTGGTTGATATAGATCTGGTATACATACTTCAGATGTTCTGCAAAAAGCGATTGTTCTTCTGAGAAACTTATGCTTTAGTTGTCGAAATGAAGCTGGTTGAAGACTTTGGCTGGTCACTGAAAAAAGAACGTTTGTCACTCGCTATGGAGTGAAAATATATCGACAATAGTCCTACACACAATGTCAATTTGACATTAGAGAAAAACAGTCGCACATTACGACATACACTCCACACATAAACAAACCAATACATTTTATCAGATACGCATTTCCGCCTAAGCTTGCAGAGCACCACGTGGAGCATATGTTTCCCCGTCCTGATTCAGAGATCTCATAACGTTTCTGTTCTTTGCAGATACTACGTGGCAACAGCAGCGATGCGTGCGAAATTAGGGACCCCTGCCAACATGGAGGAATCTGCATTTCGACTGATAGCGGACCAATCTGTGAGTGTCGGAATCCAGATTATGAGGGAGAACACTGCGAGAAGGGTGAGTTTTTGTTGTTGACGGTTGTGACAGGGAAAGCGATGAGACTAATACGTGTGATTCCTCTCAGAGAGAGTTGAAATGGATTATTTCGGCAGTGCAATGAGGCAAGAGATTATACATTCGAGATGATTCGATCTTTGAACTTATTATTGTCGACTAGTTGAATTCTCTCATTCGTCATATCGGCCTCTATATTGCATTTCTCTGTTTTAAAACGTTGCCTGAGAAAAATCAATAATCGGATTGAAAATAATTTCTTCATGTGAGAATATCCTTGAGAGAAGTTACAATTCCACAGTGCCGACCTTCCACTGATGTCCGTCAAATGATCATGATCTGGTACCAGATATTTTATTGCCAAATATTCAATTTTATACTTCGTTGATACAAATTTCAGATTGAAGATTGATAATCTGATTTCACACAAGAGAAAATATACCATTGTAATTCGAATGATATAAACGTACATGGGAAAGTGATTCATTCGGATAATGCACCTATTGTAATATATTCATATTTCAGAATTATATCCAGTATGAAACAAAGCAAAATCCATTACACGTTTTACAACCGAAATACTTCTAATCGGCTATGTTTCTTGTTACCCATCTTCCACATATATTTGTCTCATCGATTCCTAGCTTCCTACCGCAACGTTTACTCCTTCGGGAATCGTATATTTTATTTGTAAGTAGGATTTTTATTTCTCGCTTTGTTCCATTGCTTCAAGTTATCTCTATCCAATTTATATGGTCTACGTGGTAGCTGGCACAGAAATTCCAACTGATTTGTCATTACTGTACGACCTATATAACACAATTGGAATAATTCGGATACCTATATGTTTTAGAAAACATATTTACAAGCATTCTACATAACTTTCTAAAATGAATTGCTTGTCAAACGAACTCCAATCCAGTCACAATTCAAAGAATGATCAACAACTTTTTGAAATATATGTAACAAGGTTAGACCAGAAAACGCGTACATCAGTCTGTTTATTCAAAATGTAATGCACAGAAAATTCACTGTACACTATAATATCGACGGGTTCAGCCCAAATCGAGAACCGTTTTCGGTGAGGGTCCCTTATCCTTATAAAAATCTAGCTACCCGCTAGAATGGTCGGAATTTCTGCATGGGCAGATGAGCCAAAACTTGTTTTTCTCATGAACCTGAAATGTACGAGATGCAATTGGGAGATAGTTGATGGAAATTCATATAACACTTCATGGTGAGTTCTCCACTAGGGGGTTTGCAAAACTGCAACATATGTTTCGTCATACAATAGCTTCCTCAGGCGTATTCATACCATGTTCAGTTATTTGGATTTTCACGAAAAGGTACCTTTCTAGCAGTTTCATCATGTTTCCTAGGGCACACCCCAAATAATTCTTTTATATTCGATTTTTTAATGTGAAACTCAACTTTTTCACAAATTTATCCGTATGGTTCGGTCCTGCAATTGTCTTTTCCATCTAGAGAACCGTAAATAACCACAATTGAATTTCAGATATGGACAATAGACGTTCAAAACCTCTAACAATCAACAAAATGTTTTCTTGAGTCATCAGATTCAATACATAAGAAACTCAGACGGTAATTGCTGGGATACATACTCGAGCGCTACTATTTATCATCCTAATTGAAGTATTCATTGCTGCGAAACCCACGAATACGAATGTTAATGAATCACTGGGGAGAACAGTCGCCTTGAAGTTCAGCAGACTATTCACTGATACAACAAACGAAGCAAAACGGAGACCTTGGAATGAATTTTGTGTATGTGAAGTCTGGGCTACGTGTAACACAAAAGTTTAAAATAACATAGTTAATGCCACAGACTTTGCCATTCATTCCTGATTGAAGTTTGATTATATGAACCGGCAAGGAAACTTCAACCCTCTACTTGTTTTCTAGATATTGTAACTCTCCAATTGGAAAAATAAAGTTTCTTTTTCTTTTGAATTCAAAATGTGCTATATTTAAGAGAAGGCTAAACAATATTTGGCTTTCTGATCGTCATCGTCATACTAATAAAGTGGGATGTTTTTGAAAAAGATCATGTGGTATAAATGATTCACAAAGATTTGTGGATCAGTCTCAAAAGTTTCATTCAGATACAAATAAAGGCCTTCGACAGGGTTGTGCACAACATTTTTTTTAAAAAAGCTTCATGAATATGACCGGTTCTTCATCGTATTGAAACATTTCTGACAAATAGACAGCAACCAAGAAGTCTTCATAAAAATTAGTTACGGTGTGCCCCAGGGTTCAGTACTGGGCCCACTGCTGTTTGTAATATACCTGAATATTCAACCAATTTTTATTGCAGATTTTTTCATGTACGTAGATGACTCGACGTCTTCAATTGAAGCTATAAATAAATAGAAGGGTATACTTCAAAGAAGGTTTCATCTGAGCTTTTCAAAGCATCAAAAGTTGAGGTTTACTGGTTCGGAGCAGTGTTTGAAGATTTTGAGAAGCAGCCTTTTCAATTCCAGCGACATGATTGTGCAAAGATATATTGGTGTCCATTTCAACCCCCAACAAACTTATCGAAGCAGTAAGCCAAATTGTCTGTCCCTACATTATTATATCCCGTTCGGAGACGGGAAAACCGATGCCTAGGTTGTCGTGTTGAATTGAACTTGGTTACTTTCACCCCAATCATCTCTAGATCATCATTTCATATTCTTGTTTAACATACCCACCTAATCATGTGAAAGAAAATATTTTATCCCATTCCATCTTATCTTACATCTGTACCGATTTTCATGATTTTTTATTTATCGGGTTTGTCTCCGTCCAGAGTAGCAGAATACTCTTAAAACATTTGGAAAATCAAGAAAAAGTATGAAGGTTGAACAAGTCCACGACATTCGCACAGTGGAAACGCGCAAAGACGTTTGAGGTTATGATATTCATGATTGTGAGCGTATGAATAAATGCTATTGAATAATAGAAGCAAAATCAGCAATATTAATCAGTGTTTCTCACAAGGCTGCAAGACAAGAGATTGAATCTTTCACAACGAAGACATAATGCAAAATCAGCCTGCAAATTATTGCGAATGAAGAAGAAAACGCACGAGAGGAGCGCCGTATTCAGTGCTACCAACTCCTTTTTTTATTGTTAAACTGCTGTTCATTTCATATAGTAATTATTAAATGACTGTGAATATTTGGAATTACCATACAATTAGTATGTATACTCAACTAATAACCAAACACAACATAAGTGTTTATCAAATAGTCAAATGTTATTGATGAAATCTTGTTCATTGATACGAACAACCAATTATAATGAAGTGAACAATAAAAAATTATATAGAGGAAAATCGTAATGATACAAGTTTTTATCCCCTACCATATTTTCACAGTGGTCCGCATAAAAACCAACCAAGAATTATCATTCCATTCTATAAAGCGAACTTTTCCTACTAACAGCATCGCTGGATATATATGACCCGAGGGTTATTCCTTGAAACTTCCGAAAGGAGTGGAGTTTAGAGCATATCTAATAAATTTCCAGTGAAACTTGGAGTCCGGCGTTATACCGTCATGAAACTCTATTCAAAACGTGACTCCACAAAACATGTACGTTTAATATCGTTAAAAATGTCGTGTCTCTTTCCCAGGGGGTTGCACTAGTGGTTGCAGATCATAAATTTTCCATGGTTCGAGATTAGATGGATTGGAAATCATCCGTGGGGAAATTAATGCTGGAAATAATGATACTGATTTGTAGGTTGTGGAAAAATGTCAAAGGACATTCGTCTTAGATAGAATGAAGCTATAATATAAAGCCTATTGTACAACGCTTGGGGGAGCTATCGTATAGCGAAATGCGGTTTGTGATTTAGTGAACAGTTTAATGGAAATCTCACAAACTTGAAAATTATATTCATATACGCCTAAGATAGCTATTATATGACGCCTGGGAAAGCTATTGTATAACGCCTGTGGAAGCTATTATATACCGAAACACGTGTTGCGGTTTTGAAAATGGTTTGATGAAATTCTCACAATAAAGTGTTGCTTAAATTCTGTGATCGTAAAGGCCTGAGGAAGCTATCATATAACGCCTATTCTATAACGCCTAGGAAAGTTTTTGCTTAACTCCTGAGTAAGCTTTAGTATAGCGATATACGTGTTGCGGTGTTGTAAAAACAGTTTAATGGAAATCTCACAAAAATTGAACACTGTGTTCATACACGACTGAGAAAGCTAGTACATAACGTCTGGGGAAGCTATTCTATAACACCTGAGGAAGCTATTTTATAACGTCTGAGGAAGCTATTGTATAACTCCTAATGAAGCTATTGTATAGCGAATTACGTGTTGTGAATAGTTCAATGGAAATCTTATAATACTTAAACACTGTGTTCATACACGCCTGAGAGAACAAGTATATAACGACTGGAGAAGCTATTATATAACGTCTGGGGAAGCTATTCTATAACGCCCGACGAAGCTATTCTATAACGCCTGAAGGAGCTATTGTATAGCGAAATACGTGTTGCGGTGTTGTGAACAGTTCCATGAAAATCTCACAATATTTGAACACTGTGTTCATATACGCCTGAGAAAGCTATTGTATAACTTCTGGTGGAGCTATTGTATAGAGAAATACGTGTTGCTGTGCTGTAAACAGTTTAATGAAAATCTCACAGAATTTGAACATTGTATTTCTTACACGCCTGAGAAAGTTAGTATATAACGTATGTGGAAGCTATTGTATAACGCCTGAGAAAGCTATTTTATAGCAAAATACGTGTTGCGGTGTTGAAAATAGTTCAATATATATATCTCACAATACTTGAACACTGTATTCATACACGCCTGAGAAAGCTAGTATGTAACGTCCGAGAAAGCTATGATATATCGCCTGAAGAAGCTATTATACAACGCCTGAGGAAACTATCATATAACGCCTGTTGTATAACGCATAGGAAAGTTTTAGTGTAATTCCTGAGGAACCTATCGTATAATGAAATGGTGTTGAAACAGTTTAATGGAAATCTCACAACAAAACTTGAACATTGTGTTCATACACGTCAGAAAATGCTAGTATATAACGTCTGGTGAATCTATTCCATAACGTCTGAGGAAGCTATTTTATAACGCCTGTGTTGTGATTTAGTGAACTGTTAAGTGAAAATCTCACAATAGATTGTTCTTGAATCTGTTACATTTTTTGAGTAATGGAATTTGTAATCAAATGCAGATTTCAAGTGAAGCAAAAAGCCGACTAATTTCTATCACACATTCAAAGAATTACCTTGTTCCTAAAATGGTTAGAATCATTGGTTATTACGAATTCAGTGGAAGTCATTATGAATATTTAATAGATATCTTTGAAGAGGTTAATTGAACAAAATAACGGGTGACGTTTTCACCCACTTCCACCGCCCTCAGTTCGGTTGAAAACAATCATAATTACATCTCAATTCAACATCTGGGCAATGCGTTACTCTTTCGGATACAAGTGATGAAGGGGGCGTAAAATTCAGTTATTACATAGGGCGTAATCAGGAATAATGAACTTGGAGAGATGCAAGCGAAATTAATAATGTAGGTGGAGAGCCCGGGAAACATGATGAATCGCTCTGTTCCGGCTCTGATTGCCCGATGGGATGTGATGTACGTGATGAGTTGGCGTGGTATATGAAAAGGTTTTGATTTCTTGCTAGTGGTGGCATGGAAAATTATATGGTACAGGAAAAAACATCGAGTTGAATATACTCAGTTTGTTATTCTCTTGAATTACCATAATTTTGCACGGGAGTACAGCTGCTGTTGAGTGTATTATAATCACGACTGAATATGAATTGGAGTATCTCTGTTACGATAAACTATTGAACGGATTTTCATCTGGTTTTCACAAATGAATGAAGTGATTTCACAAAAAGCTTCGAATGTATGATTTTTTGAGATATAAGAAAACAATTCACAACATAGTCTTTATCCACAGAAAAATCTGCTACGGTATATGTCCATCTTATAAGGATAACTCCCACAATTCAACATACGTGATTACAATTGCATTGATTTAGTTTCACGTGGTGATTCACTTCGAAAGTTGATGTCTTATCCTGTTTTGTATTATCTCTGGGTAGATCGATACCTTTCTTTTTTGAGAGTTAATTTGATAGTTGTGAACATACTGTTACTTTTCCTTCGCAGAATCTATAATAGTTGACTACACGTTTCAAATGAACTCAACTATATTTGACTAACACACTAACAATACACAAAAAAAATCTGGCTAAACTCACATATTTTCCGCCTCATTAGCTCAATTCACACTGCACTTTCCGAACTAGACGTCGCCGTAATGCTCATATAACCCAATGGAATACTTTGGACCCGGTGCGCTGGTGGAGCAACTTTCGAAAAAACACGACAGATACAGTTCCGTTGACCTGGACGTCATTATGTACTTGTGAGTTCAATCTTCCTTCAGAAGATGGTCACTTTGTCACATGTAGAGGTGTTAAAATAACGGTTTTGGTGTTGGGATAAAACTGAATATGCAACTGGCAATACAACTGAAGGAGTCGATCTTAAATTTTGAAACGAGCACAATTGCAGACCGGTTACGGGCTCCTCAGCCACTCGTAAGTGGAAGATAGTGACCACCATGGACCTAAAGTCAATGATACTCCATAATTGAAAATCGAAATTCTTTCAGAGTATTTCATTCCTCGTCTTAAACTGTAGCGAACATCAAAAGTGTCACTGCATTTAGTGAACGAGGTACTAACCAACTGCATATAAGAAATATTCCCTTTTCCTCTGAATAAGGAAGAAAAACTTTCTTATTAGTCAGTGGGCAATCTTCAGATATCTCCACAGAAAATCTGTGTTTACTGCCTGTCTTCAAATATAGCTCACTGACTAACAGGAAAATTCAATTTTTCATCAAAAATTCACATGGGCCCAACATATATTCTGATCATCTGATCTCATGTCATTTGAACTGTATATCAGATTCAATTTCACATTCAATTTTCCAGCCATCTCAGTCACTTTTCCAAAGTTCCATTGTATTTCTGTGATTTGAAGTGGCAATCATCAAATCATCAAAATATATTATGACATTTGGGACATCTCCATAATTATTGAAATTCGGGTCTGAATAATTCTGGCAAACTCAAGCCGAAAGGTGAATTGTTGAACCTGTAACATCCTCTAGACTCATAATTTAGGCTTATCTGATCAAAAGCGTCTTCAAAATCTAAAATATTCGAGGAAAATGTTTCCGTCAAGTAAGAGCTTTTCTTGAAGAAAATCGAATACTCCCGTACGAGCAGTCTGGGTTTCACAAAAAATCTTGCGCAGATCAATCAATCAATCAAAAGTCACTGCTTGATCAAAGTAAAGCTTTCGATTTAGTTAATTTCGATTTACTCATCAGCAAGCTCAAGTTCATAGGATTCGATAACTTTTCTTTCAAATGGATGACCAGCTATCTCACAGGCCGATCACAGAGGGTCAAACTGGATAATTACTCATGGTCATCCCTGAAAGAAACAATCTCAGGTGTACCGCAGGGAAGTATTTCTGGACCCTTGATGTTTTCAGTGTTTATTTTTGATTACTCCACTTTCTTATCAGATTGTCAAGTACATCTATACGTAGATGATAAACAGTTATATTTGTCTTCTCTTAACACCGATACAGAAAGTTGCGTGGCCAATATAAACACAGATTTGCACAAAACATTTCTATACTCGGAGAATCATGGACTGAAAATCAATCCAAATAAAACTTTGGCCTTATGCATAGGGTCTCAAAGACAAATAGTAGAAACTCAGTGTAGCTT
>WOGO01002922.1:0-15051 GCA_015342085.1 Leptinotarsa defecta | reverse complement strand
AAACAAGGTGCCACTCGACCTACTTTCCCTATCTAAATAAGGGTCGTCGGACGCACCCCTCCGAGGGGGTGCGTACTACAAAAAATCTGATTAGTCTAAAAGGTGTCCCTCTTCAATTAGAAATCCACGTGTCCGAGCTTTTTTCAAAAATCTCACTTTTTATATTCAAAAACGACTTTGTTAAGTTCTCGTTGTTACACACTGTATATAAATGTATGTATATATTCAAATGTTGTTTACCTATTTTCCACGGAACAAAGTCGTAGAAGTCGACTTTTTTGTTCTTCGCGGTCTTGGCGTTTTTCTTAGATTCATTCCGTCATCCTGTTTTTCAGTCGATATTTCTAGATAAAAGTCAAAACAAAAATCAGTAGGTGAATTTCTAAATTTTCATTTGGAATAATTGAATATTGTGGAAATAAGGGGACTTTTTATGCTTATTAAATTTTTTGCCGTAATTCTAGTTACCTATCACTATATTCTTAAATGACCTAATTTCTATGACATTTCCATACCTAATGTCCATACTTTCCTTTTTCTTCCGTCAACTGAACTATTGCAGGACTGTGTCCTGCATAGCTGTGTCCTGTGGTTGTAGGACTGAAATTTCATCTCTTTGTGTCCTCCAAAACCAGTTTTTCGCTTAATTTAGAAAAAATATATTAATTCCTTTCGATACCCTAATGATTTTCAAAAAGTGTTCTTCACAATTGTTTTATAGAGTTTGTAAAAAAAATTATCTGAAATCATTTCCTTCGTTTTATGTGTAGATCTGAATCTCTACATTCAGCTCCATCTGTATTTTCATCACTAATTTTATATTTCGACTGAATATTGCAAAATTGTTCACAGTTTTAAAAAATATTTTGTGTGAAAACTTCTCTTCAGAATGTTTTTACGTATGAAATTGAGTTTGAATGTAGTTGCATCATTTCCAAAAAGAAATGGCGAACTAATTTGAATCAAATTTTTTGACAAAATTTGACAAAACGACCATGATAGCTGTTGTGCAAATCCAAACTAAAAAATTATCACTCGTGGAACTAGGTACCATCCTTGAAGTCTCTACAATTTTTTCCAATATATAGTGCCACGTAATTATGGTTAAAAATGTTTTGCGAGTTGAAAATATTTCTCATCATGCGATTAATTTTATTGTTCAAACTTACAAAAAACTTTGTTGCCTGTTTTCTAACATATTCTAACCAATCGTTGATTCAAATAAATGCTCGTCATTAAAATATTTAATGATGAATATTAAGCAAGATACTATTAAAAGTCACTTTCCGCACTGAATCAAGAGTTATTGTTGATTCCTGAAGATCAGTGGAAACATTAAGATAATTCATATGCCAATAGAAATCAGTTTTTTCGTAGTGATGTTCTCTCGGGAATTTGCACTTCATAGATAGGCTTTCCACCTTCGGCAACCCAAACGCTTCCATTTTCTCCTTCAGTAATGAGCTTGATCATCCCAATAGCTACGTGTTCAGGTCTGAAAGAATAAGCAATCGTCAGATATTTGAAAGAATATTTGTAGAAATGTGGTTTGATCGAAAAAATTGGTATAAAAGGCTGTGAGTTTGTAAGAGACATAATTTGGAGAAACTATATAATCATGATAAATTGATGGATGTAGCCATTACTAGGTGGTAGGAAATCATCATGAAAAATGATAAATAAAACTTACTTGGTTTCTTTGCCACTTTTATTTGTAACTAACGTTACTGCAGAAATGTTATAAATCGTTCTCTTCTAAATTGGTAACATAATAGTACTAATTGAACTCATGTCTCTCTCTGATAAAGGATGATTTGCATAAGCTGAATCGGTCGTCTCATTAAAAAACTACTTCGGGCCTGTTTTATCATTTTGAAGAAAGTTCTCCCAGATTGAACAACATAAAATTTGGGATATCAACCACAAGTCAACTTATATAATGCTGATCTATTCCATTCTGAAATTTCGTGTTTTTATTATTTTCATTATATTTTTTTGAATTATTTTTTTTCCATAGCACGTGTATTCACCAACGAAGTTTCATTTTCTATCACCAATGTTTTTTATATTTGGGTAGATCTTGTTCCTAGCTCGTTTCCGTTATTTTTTTTTTTCTCGATTATTATATCATAGTATTCATTCGTGCATTACTTAATATGATGTTTGTTCTGTATGAAAATGAAGAGTATTTCTTTTTGCGTGTATTTATTGAAAATCCAAGGATGTCATTGTAACTTGGTGACGTCCGTCGGATGTAATAAAGGTATGCTGACTCAAGAAAACACGACATTAGCAGTGTGGAAATATGCACATATTTTTCCGCTGTCAATTACGTTACAAGAACCAACGTCGTTATATTTTCGAGAACAATATAATTGAAACGTTGTGCTGAAGTCACCTCGCTATACTTATCAGGTTTTTCATAAAATCACACCTACCTTTGCTCTGGTAGAGAACCAAGTCCTTCAGCTAACACTTTTCCAATATCTGGATATCCTTGTAGAGCAAACTTCGATGCCTCTGAAATTAAGGGAGTATCGGTCACTCCAGGGCACATGGTAAGAAATTTAATTCCTGTCAAGTTGAAATAATAAGGTGTTCCGAATGATCTATTGAGTCCTACCACGAAGTGCTTGGTACCAACATAAATAGGACACCCATCCAATTCCTGAAGTCCTAGAATCGAGGCAATGTTGACTATTACTCCTCCGTTACCACCATTATTCTTTCCCATGTATTTCATTCCTAATAGTGAACCTTGGACAACAGCGTTCTGGAAATAGAATTGTTGCGTGAAAGGTGTCTGGTGTCATGGATATCAGAATGAATAATTCTTAGACTCATATTCAATAATGTTATGTGGCTCTTCATCTGTAGAATTTCCAATAAACAACTCATTCTCATATAATTTATGGTTTTGTACTCTAACTGATAATATTGATCATTGTCACGACTGGAGTCACGTTTGGAGAAAATAAAATTCAGGCTGATAAACCATACGGCAGACATGATGGCCACTAACGATGTCTGCCGCAGTAGCAGACAAAAAGTTTGGTAGTACAAGTTCAATTCGAACACAGCGACAGTTAAAAGAACTACCTTTTTGACTGTTACACCTACCCTAAAATTGTTCAGAGTTTCTCATTTAATCAACTCTCCTCCCATGAAATTAATCAGAGTTCCTAATTCAATGAACTCATTTCATGGTGTCTAAAAGTAATTTCCTATCAATAATATTGAACGTTCGTATTTATTCTTTATTTTGTTTTCTCAAGGGGATATGTTTTCAAACCATGTGGAATTTCCGTTTCTGTAGATGCAATTTTTCTAGTCACAGTTGGAAGTTTTACCCGCCAGACTTTAGTTTCTTTATTGTCTTTTTTCTATATTTCCGAATGAGAGTATAATGCATATACCGTAAGGGTCATCTGAACTATGATTATAAAAAGGAAAGCTTTGACAAAATGGTTAAGGCTTTCGCGGCCTTGGTTTTGAGTGTTACTATTTTCTGGGTTTGAAGGCCGTGTATTTTTGGAATTTTTCTTGACGTTTCGCTAGAGCTAGTGGCTAGTTTCGCTAGAGCTAGTGGCTAGTTTCCTCAAAGGTTCATGCATCCACGGCCTCCAAACCCGGAAAATAGTCACACTGAAAGCTTTGTCTATTTGTAATGCGACTACTGGAAGAATTTTCAATTTTCGTTAATAATTTCAGCATAACAATTATCACGGTGTCAATACCTTCACTTTCATAAGAGACTGAATTGAAGATTTTCACAAATGTAATAAATAAATTTGGAAATTAGGTAGTAATAATAAGTTTTATGACATGTAGTCAACAATTTTAGGCTATGAAAAAAGTACTCACACAATTGATTGCAATTTCCAGTTCCCAGTTTGCATCATTCATAATTCCTGCATTATTAATAACCAGATCTAACTTTTTAAATGTCGAAATTGCCAATTTGAAAGCAGCTGAAATCAAATAATTTCATCATTAATATAGGTAAAAATCCAGTGAAAAACATTCATTTTATCTGTTGTTGATGATAACAATTGTTTATTACATTTACCTTCCAGTTGATCAGCTTTGGTAACATCAGTTTTGACGAAAACTGCCTTATTTGCACCATATTTTTTATTGAGATAATCAACCGCCTCAGATCCTTTTAAACCATCTATGTCAGCTATAACGACTCCCTGAAGGAAAAAATATTGAGTGAAGAAAAGAAAAATATTTGCAAATATATAAATTTGCTGTGTTAAAATTTGTTGATATTCACTATTTCACCAATTTTTTTCCACTTTTTTGATAACACAACTAACAACAATATACATAAAATATCCGTGTTATTTTTCCACCAATTTCTTGGAAAATAACTTCAGTTATTTATAGAAATTGAATTATTGGAATATTGAAGCATTTCAGAACGTTACTGTGAATTATTTGGAACTTGAAATGATATAGTATTTAATGGCATCAAGTTATTATTACAGGTATGAATTAAAATATCTATTTAGAATCAAATTGTCATTTGGGTATATCTCTGAAAACACTTTGCGCTCTAGCTCTTTGAAGCGTTATTTCCCAGTTCATCAAAGCTATTACCACAATTATTGCGGGAATACATGAATAAAGAAGAGATAAATTGTTGTGATATTAGGACTTTTCATTAACATGTTACAGCAAACTACATCAAAGAAGTTACAAACAAATTATTGACATAACTTTCTGCTTGACTCCAATCAATCTTGATTTTAGACAGTTTTTCACAAAAAAAGACCGACAATCCTATTTTCGTTTTGCGGTTTTCTAAACAGAGGTATGCCTTTCACAAACGAATAATGGCAAGTAATTTATTTATTTATTTAATTAATTATTTATGTATTCATTTATGTATTATTCAAACAGGCCTACAGAGTTTATTACATGAATAAAAAAAATTTAAAAACAAATTTAAATTAATACATTTGTATGGCTTACAGTCTGATATGTACTACCGAAGTTTCGTATGTGCCGTGTAACGAATTTTTTGAAAGCGCTCAGTGAAACTGTCCAATCTATATCCATCAATAAGTTGAATGTATTGGCTAGTCGCATTATGATTATGAGCGGTGACTTAACAGTAGTACAAACTAGGGGTAACATATGAGAATTTCTCATTCTTCTTGCAGGCACATTGAATCCTATTCATGTAAGGAGTTCAGTAGAGTTTATTTAATGATTCCGTATTTTGAATGGAAATATTAATATATTATGGTTTCTTCTATCGTCCAGAGACAATATTTTGAATTCATTTCTCAATTGTGTTGTTCTAACAATTCTGTCAGGATAGATACTATATTTTTTGTAGTACAAAAATCTCAAAAATTTGTTTTGAATCTTTTCTACTTTGAAAAGTGTAGTTTGATATTCTCCTAACCAAATTTCTGATCCGAATTCGAGTTTCGATCTGACTAGTGTGTAGTACAAAATCTTATAGCTTCTTTATTGTAAAAATATGATGTTCGTCTTACTATGAAGCCTAACATATGGTTTGCTAATTTGATGGTTTGAAAGGGATAGTCTATCATCATATGTTATATCCAGGTCTTTCATTTCCCTAACACTCTATAACCCCTCTCTCTCCTTGCGTTATGTAATCAAGTGTTATCGGATCTCTCAATCTTGTTTTTCTCACTGTATTTTTTCAGACTGAAGAATAGTTTATTTTTACAACTCAACTCGTAAACATATTCCACGTCCATCTGCAACATAAAAATGTCTCTGACGATTTCAATTTTTTTCAATTTTGATATCGTCTGCAAATAATAAACAGCTAGAGTGCTTGAGAACTGAGAGCAATTCATCGATAAACATAACAGAGGGTAAGGGTAACAAATTGGAACCTTGTAGTACTCAAGAATTAGCTTCATATTATGTTTAACCACTAAAAATCTATTTTCAAGATAACTTCCAAACATTTTGAATGAGCTATCAGAGAGTCCAAACTCATTCAACTTTGTTGATAGTACATCGTGATCCACTTTGTCAAAAGCCTTTTTAAAATCGGTAAATATTACATCGAGTTGTGACTTACTCTCAAGTATTTCATACCCTGTAGAAACAATGCTGAATAAATTTGTACTCACAGATTTTTTGGAAGCGAAGCCATGTTGCTGAGGTATTATACTATTCTCAACATATCCATACAATCTTGAATATAATTTGTTTAAATAATTTAGAAGGTGCCGGCATTATTGATATAGCCCTAAAATTTTCAATGTCCATCTTGTCACCTGATTTGAAAATGGGAGTAACTATAGCTGTTTTCCATAAACTGGGAAATTAATTTGTCGTCACCATTTCGTAATATCACTAAGTATACAAACAGTTCAAATTGATAGTACCGAAGTGATAAAACTCCCAAAAAATTTCCAATTCAATTATTTCAAATATACCCAATTTTGTTAACTCCAGAGTTTTGATGTCTCAGCTTTTCACTCAATCACTGTCAATACTTTCTAATTCGGAGGTAAGATTTTTTTATAGGTATGAATTTTCATATTTCCGAAGTCGATTGAAAACTCTTGAAAGATGTGTACTGACTTCCAAATTATTTTTTATTATAGAGAATTTATTTGAAGTATTGTAATAATTTAAAGAAGTGAATACACCCATTCACCCCATCCTCTTAGATCACTAGTGATGTTTTCTTGAATATTACTCTAAGTAGAATTTTTTAAAAAGTTTAAATTCAATAAAATTGTGGTTATTCCAATTTTCGACTTATTCAAACTGTAATTATTCTCAGTTGAATCGATAATGGTATTGTGTTTAAAAAAATCTGTTTTTTCGTTAATTCGTTAATTCGGAGGGAATTTTCGCAATATCTATTCAAGGTAACAATTTTCCATCATTTCCATTATCAATGATTTTAAACTCAAGTTATAGGTTGTCCGCCAATCATATTGATACCCCGTACATAAACTTGAGTTATTTGCATAATAATAATGACAAAGTCTTTCATAATCATTTTAGATTTCAAAGAAATTGAGGTCGAGGTCGTAATGTAATTAAATATAATTGACCAAATGGAAATTGAATATAATTTTTTTCAGATCTGTGAATTCTGAGAAATTTGAAAATCATTTGTTAGTATCAATCGAACTACACGGATGAGGAATACAGCAAATAACTCCCGACGATTAAAATGCTTGATTAAAAATGAAAAAAAGAATTAGATGGAAGAGATAGTATATTTCTTCCTACTTGTAAACCATAGGAAAAATTATCTCCAGATTCGCAAGTTTTACGGTATAGTCCCCCTGCATATTCTTTGAATCTCTGATATAAATACTGGGAAACATTTTTATAATTTCTGAAATTCAAAAATCTGCTTTAACGTATACATATTCTTGGGTGACAATCACTTAGAGTTGTTCATTCAACGTGCCAGATTCTTAAACAAAAACGTCAACTTACCCCAAGTCCATTTTTCAGCAGTTCTACTGTATACGCAAGACCGATTCCTGCAGCTCCACCCGTTATGAGAGCAAATTTTCCCTGAATTTCAAACACCATGTTCGTTCAATATCAGCTGATTTTGATGGATATTCTCTGGTAACTAACGGTGAATGTTCGTACCTAATGATTCATTTGATATTTATATTCTTTCATGAACAGATAAAAGTAGCGATAAAGTAAATAAACAGATGTAGTTGCTGCGCATTCAGAGCCACATTTTATATTATGCAAAAATGAAAGATAATCATGTTTTCCATATTTTTGTCATAAACCATTCGAAATGAGACTTTATTTATCACAAAACGCTCTGAAGATATTTGTGCTATTTTATTCAAAACTCAGATGAACCTAATGCATTTAGCAAGTGAACCATTCTGTAGGTCACTTGATTGAAGTCATTATTCAAACAAGATATTGTTTGATTTAATTCGACAAGGAAATTAACATATACCATATGGTCGTTACATGTTCATATAATAGATTATCTGCATGGTACCCTTGCCAAACAAACATATTTTCCTATAATCAAATATGTACTTAGCTCTGCAAATACTTCGACATGTAATTATTGGCCGTGCAGATGTGAATAATTCATGAATATTACTTCAGAAGAGAAAAAAATTCATGATACGTACAAATTGATTGTTAAGCTACCAAACAATCAAATGTTAGAAGGAACAGGAAATACAGGAAAATTCTCGAAACGCTCTGAAAGTGGTGACTGTGCGAAAGGGATAAGATTGTTGTTTTTAAAACGCTGTAGATCCTATTCGTTAGGAAAAATCGTTCCGGAAAGTTCATTCGAAATGTATCTAGTAGCACTTTGAATCTATGAAGCTACAATTTGTCATGTACTTCTTATATCTACTGCTGTCGGTAGATCCAAGTTGGTAAGATTCTTTCCGTGAAAGTATCTATAGAAAGGGAACTAATGCCCAATATTTTTCTTGTGATGCTGCATATCAACTACGCAACGGATTTTTATGCGGTTTCTTTAATAGATAGATAAAAAATAGATAGAGATAGAGAAGTTTTATATGTATATAGCATGCATAATATAGTAGAGAAACACTGGTTATTTTTAGAGGTTTCTAATTTGATGTGAATTTAACACATTTTTTGCGCTTACATTGCAAACACTTGGTGAACCCTACGAGATAGATCAAAATGATGTACTTCCTACAGTATTGTACACCTTAAAAAAGGACCACAAAATAGCCCGCGAGATGTTTATATTATAGGGATAACCCACAATAACCATTTTTTACCCTTTACTTTTTAAGAGATATAATGGCTTATTTATGAAGCGATTTTAGGCAATACAGCAATAATCCTTATTCAATGGTCTCATTTAACAATTTTTTTTATTTCATTATTTGAAAGTTTATGTTTCAAATAGTAAATCTGCAAAAAACCTTAAATTTCACTATTTATCTTCCCCCTCAAATTAATAGTTGAATGTGGTCAAGTTTGACGTCACATTAGTCGACTCGGAGACAAGGTAGCGCTGGCGGCAATGGCAGGGATTCATAATCTCCAGCTACAGGCCCGCTTGCCACCTCTCGAAGCTCGTTGCCTGGTGTGACGTCAAAATGTATCGCGAGCGATCTCGCATTTTCAATGGCTCGTGCTCAGTTGTAAATTGACATAAAAATCGGAAAATTTTGTGGGATACTTGGGAGATGATTTACTTTTATAATATATAATTTTCAATAAAAATATAAATTAGCCTGAATGAGCCTATTGAGTACCTTAAATTCATTTTACATTAAATATAGATCAACATGGCTCTTTACAACATGCAATTCAGATGGATATTTTCGAAAATATAACAGATTCCAAAAGCAGGGAAATGGCGGTTACGGCGGTACTGACGGGGGGCCGGCGGTGCGTGCCTATAAATAGCGCGTTGGAGGCTGCGCTTTGCCCCATAGCGTTTTATGATTAGCAGCGATCGCACGCGTTTATATGTATATTTAGTATTAGCAATGCACCCGTGCAGGGCCGGGGTGATTTGCTAATATAAAATAAAAATGAAAATTATCAAAGAAATAAACAGAAGAAAATAGAAAATAACGGGATGACAGTAGATTGAAACAAATTTTTAATATATCACAAGTTTCGACTTCTGAGGGTTGTCGTTCGTAGGGGTGCGACAGCTGGTTAACGGAAAAAACAGATTTCAAACAGAAACAGATTTTCTAAGGTAGCGTATCTGATGCCGAGGTAAAAATAATAATGCATTTAAGTGTAGATGAGAAAAAAATATGATCATACAACGAACGGATTCAATTGCTACAAATTTTTCAGTTATCTGCTGAAAAGAATTTGTTTAGTCTATGTGCATATACTGAGTTATAACTCTTTGGAATTTCAAGCCACTGATTTGTTTATTTCTCATTGTCATTGGTGCTACTTTTCACTAAACAGTGGAAGAAAATTATCAAATGAAGGTATAATTTCTTGTTAAAAAAACAATTATTGAATTATGGAGTTCAAGTTTCGATTTGAGGACATAAATATATCTGATTTCCATTAACTTTACCGATTTTATTCCACACTGTCGCTGATTATATACAATACTTGTTCACTCCGCAATTTCTGGCACCATAAACCAAAAAACAAAGATGTATGAGCATTATATTATATAACTAAAATTTTTTTTTTCAGATTTTACTGGGACCTGTGCATGTTACTCCTCCTCGTTGCGAATCTGATAATATTACCAGTGGCAATAAGTTTCTTCAATGATGATCTGAGCACCCGCTGGATTGCCTTCAATTGTCTGTCCGATACCATTTTTTTAATCGATATTGTTGTAAATTTTAGAACAGGTGGGTATTATTCGTTGTGTACGATAGTTTTAGAAATATTTTGCCACATCCATATCAACCCTTCTCAAATTGCAATAGAAGAAGATCTTTCTTTACATTAGTGAACACTTTCGATGTACGTCCATGTAATAAAAAAATCAAATTTTCAGGAGAATAAGTAGTCATATGCATATGTTCGTAATAATAACATGTTTATCAATTTCGTGTTAAAAACATTTTCATTCGAAAAGTCTTTGAGTATTTTATAAAATATTGACAAAGTCGCTATTGCTATATCTATATATTTTCAGAATAAATCTATCAAATTTATTGATGAATTTCAACCTTTAGAACAATTCTTGAATTTATATAAATTTGAATTCACTTGAAAAATCAGCAATTTTTTTCTTCATTGCTCTCACCATTTTAAATATAGCAATTTAAAATTCACAGAAAATCATTTTATTCATAATTATCACACACATTTCTGGAATCACATCCAAGCAAACCACAAACGGAAATAGTATTTTCACATTTGACAAATTACCTTCCCACATGTTTATATATTTTTAACGCAAATCAAATGTGTCTGAAGACTGTATAGAGGAGAGATACATATTCATACGTATAAGAAAATTAATTTTTCGAAATGGAATCTTGAAATATTCATCTCTTCCAACGTATCTTCACAGTAGGTTCTTTCAAATTCCTACCGAAAAACAACAATTTACACGGCTAACATTGAATTATATCCAACAGGTATTTATAACTTACAAAGGTCAATCTTACCGATGTTTCTCGTTCATCTATCAGCAGAATCGTACTGAAATCAGTCGAGTAGATCACCTACTGACTGGTTTCAAGGTATTACCTCTCGTCAGGTCAAGAAAGGTCAGCAAAGTGTCTGAGACACGATTTATTTCAAAGCGCTTCCACTGCATGTATGAAACTAGCACGGTATTAGCCGGGAAAGTAGTTGTTTTTCGTCAGGCCTTTACCAGAACCTTTACTGTGTAGATACCTTGGGAGAGATACATATTTCGAGTTTCCATTTTGAAATATTAATTTTCTTATTTTCAACACGTTTCCAGTTTGAATTTTTTTATTAACAGTCAATAATTTTAAAAAAATTCGAAATGAAATCAATAATCGTCTCAGACACTTTATGGTAGATTATTAAACAATCTCAGAGCTTTCGTCAAGAATAAATATTAGAAATGTACAAGTCAATAATTGAATATGAAATTAAAATACCGTGATCGATATCAATATATTCATAATGATTTCGGGCTATATGTCCTAGGTTCAGACGAAAAACAACTGTCGAAAGGTTATCATATTGACAAAAAATACACTCTTTTCATATTTCATTCTGTTGTTGTAAAGGAAAGTCTGTATAAGCATGTTTGTGATGCATAACATACTATTGTAGTAATTCACCGATTCCAAACAATCTTGCTCACAGAAATGTTATAATCTATTCGGTTGTGACCTTGAGTTATTATTAAATATTTTGGTATCATTTTCGCAGAAATAATTACTTCATAACAAACAAACTGCTTTTGGTTATATGCAAATATAATTGTTATGTATGAAAGCGACGTTTATCAATATCATAAACTTCATTGATTAATTTTGTGCGGCGAACTGAACGTTTTTTTAATTATTATTTTCTCTATAATGGTCTGTGAGACTATCTATTTCAATAATTTTTGTTTGATTCATTTTAGATGAGCTCTCTTCTTGCTCTTGTAGTTGCTTGGGTGCTGGATTCTTTCCAACTTTCAGATCTGGGTACAAATTATGAGGTAATTCATGATCTTCTTTAGATAAACCAATTTCGATAGGTCGATTATGGTTCGAGTTGAGAGTCCCCAATCTCAGAAAATTCAAAGGAATAGCCATAGTGGTTAATACTTTTGTCAAAGTATCAATGACACTCTTGGAAGTATTGAGGTTTTCAACAATCACAAATAATATCACGAACCAATGTCATTCTAAACTCATTATAAAGTTTATCAGTGTTAACAAAGTTGACTTTTTCATTCAGAGCATAAATTCTCTTATATATAATGAGGTTATCAGATGGAATTGCCTCAACACAAGTATTCAGTTTTTCATTTTGCACGAAAAGCATCTCTGTTGCAATAATATTAACTGCAATTGAGGCCGTAGGGAATATGGTGCCTCGCTGCGTGTGATAGCTATTTCATTATAAATCAAAAAAAAACTAAGGTTTATTTCTATCCTTGGCCGAGACGATGATTGGGGTAAAGCACATTGATATTCAGTTTCAAATTGGGGTTTCAACTAGTGAATTGTAAATGTATATAAATGATTTTTTGTCATTTACTAGTAGGTTATTGAAAGTTTGAAATAAAAAACGCACTACTTTCACTTCGACAGTAGGAAAAACGATGTTGTATCTAGCAGCGACAAAACCAAACATTAAGATACGAAGTTCTCCGAAAAGAGCTCAACCAATCCTTAAACATTCACATTTGATCTTTTCAATTTCAGTTCAGTCGATTTCATGAAAAAATAATTGAATCTGTCACAATTGTCTTAGAACATCTACATTGTGATTACCTGAAAAAGGAAATGCTATCACATTTATAAATCAAGCGAACTTACTTAATCAAGTGAAGTTAATCTTAATTATGTGGTTCATTCGAAGACGACAGCACTCATTCGACCCAGATTGGCCCCGGTCATCACAGTTGCTTCACATCTTTGATGAGGGGATATTCAAATGATATTGATAGTCTGTACAGCAGGGAGAAGAGAATAGGTCATTTTTGAAGGAAAAATCCCCCATAATTATATCAAACTTCATTTAAGTGAAGTACAGCAAGCGCCAAACGTGATGGCGAGCCCGAACCCATGCACACAAACTCATTTTCAATATAACCCCCACTACAGCTCTTGTAAGACATACAAATGCTCTGAACAGAGGCGTATCATTTCTTGTCCTCCAATGCTGTTGGAGTTTGGAATTGTCTGAATAATTTGTGTTGTGGATAAATGTATCATCATATAACATTTCAATGAATAGTACTAATACTCATAATACTAAATGAAATATGAAAGTAAATTACAAACAAGTCATGTTCCATTTGCTACCCTAATTAAAACTAATTTTAGGTACGACACTAGCCGGCAAGGGGCTTATCGTAATCTAACAGGAATTTAGTTGGGAGAGTCTATACCTGCGCGATCGCTCGCCATCACGTTGGCGCTTGCTATAAGTTCATTGTATTTAATCATTTCAAATTTCAAAATGTTACGATCTATTCAATTACAAATTTATCATAATGATTATATGATAGAGCAATGAAAGCAGAACAACAATAAGTTCCGTTATAGGAGGGCAACAAACGGCCTCGGAGAGCCTCGCTCATCTATTACATTCGTCGATAGACCCATAGATGGCGTATTCGTAAGGGAAGATGTAATCACCTTTACTGACTGTACAATTACTATTAAAGAGAACAAAATCCGGGCTAATAGATCATGGTCTAGTGGAACTTGACGTACTAAACGTTTCGTCTGCTACTGCGGCAAACAACATCAATGGTTTGTGCTTTCACTACAAAACCAAAAGTTATATTTCGAAGTATCTGCAACGAACCATACTATCCTATCGCACTATTATTGTTGTCAAGTACAAAAATGCAGGCAAAACGGAAAATACAGTTACCCTTTCTCAAATGTAGAAAAATTGAAATGTTGGAAATGAATTTATTTGTTTCAGGTATAATGCAGCAAGACAATGCGGAACAAGTTATATTAGATCCCAAACTGATAGCTAAGCACTACCTGAGGACGTGGTTCTTCCTCGATCTGATTTCGTCCATTCCTCTAGATTATATATTTTTAATATTCAATCAAGTAAGTGGCGTTTGATGACATCATAACTTGTTGATTTGGTTCGCATCGCAGTTATTGAGGAAAATTGAAATCGGGGGAATCAATCACAATTACTCACTCGTTTGAGAAGGCAAATTGGTTCAATCCATTACTGGAAGAGGTCAAACCGTCAGATTAACTTGATATAACCTATTGTTATATACGAGTATTAACACGGATTCCTTTTCGAAAGGTCAAATTAGAATTTTAGTGATGAACACAGTGTAGTACATTGATTGTGTAACAAATGGGATTTTTTTATCAGTTACACCATTGAAATTCAAATAACGCCAAAAGTGACTATAGGACTTATTACTATATTATATATGCACTCAGAATAGGTTGAAATCGTTCAAGAATGAGAAATCTTTATTTCTAATAATACAACAAATTGTTATCAAGAATCGAAAGTCAGGCTCAATGTCGTGTCCTCTCATTCAAATTATCGAATACTCAATTGAATTACTCAAGCATTTTCTCAATTGAAACTTGTTGAAATATCTTCAATTTATATTTTTGAAGTAACCTTCAACTTCACGATTGTTGCATATTGATATTTAACAAAATTTTTTCAACTAAATTGCAGAATTTTTATTTAAAATATTATGAAAGCGCTTCAAATCTATATCAATACTATCTATACTTCTATACTAATATTATAAATATGAAAGTTTGTGGGGATGGATGTATGTAAGTATGTTTGTAGTTCTTTCACACCTAAACGACTGCATTTATATATAAGTATATATATATATATATATTCCCATATTGATTTCAATTTAAGAGCCACCGGTATACAGCTGTTTGATTGGTCAAACCACCAACA
>WOGO01002921.1:0-15051 GCA_015342085.1 Leptinotarsa defecta | reverse complement strand
GTCGCGTTAAGGAACGACCGGCTGAGTATTGGACCGGCTGAGTATTGGAAAAAATTTTAGGTCACGTGTAGGGACAGCCGTATCAGTATTTAACATCAGAACAAATTCAAACTATGAAATACCGTATATGTACACACCACGTAAATGACCACTCCGACACTGTAACATGAATTCCCTCAATCGATTGCAGTGAAATCTGATTGGTGAGAATGAGCAAGCTTGTTTATTTCACCCAATAAATGCAAATGTACGTAGTGATCATGTTATGATCATGCATATATCTTTGTTAGGGTTTTTTTCACTGGTGAAAAGAGAATATGTAAATAACTACATCCGGATAGATATACAATTACATAATTACATGAAAATAAAACATATAAATGAATAATTACGTCTAAGTGAAAGTACACATATATTATAACATATAAACACCGTCAGTTTCATATTGTTTCGTCATTATAATATTTTTTTAAACCTCCCTTCTGATGGGAGGGGGGTTTAAAAAAATAAAATTATAAACTAGAGCCCAGGCACAAACGCATTTATGATTCAAAACAAGCCAGCGCTGTATCAACTCGCCAACTTCAGCACTATACTTTCTGTCTATCATGTATAAAAATCATTGTTGATGTTCATAGCTTCTGTGCGATAAATGACGGTTTCGAACATTTTTTGAGTTTCGCCAAACAGCTCGCTTTTGTAATATAAAAACCGTGTTTCGTAATCCCTGAGAGGTATCTATCCATAAATGAATTCTATATCTATGCTAACACTTCAATAATGAACGACTCTTGATATGGATAAACTCAAGTCTCTCAAAAACTTTCTTCAAACAAAACATACCGATGAGAGTTTCGTATTTAATTTGAAATACGAGCATCGAATGACATATTATTATTATTGATAGTAAATATTCTGAGGATGATTATTGAATGTTCTAGCATGATTTCATTCACCTGAAAAACTAAATACAAGTGAAAAATGGGAATTGAAACTTCTCGTTTTCATATCACTTGTTTCTGTTACTGACGTTACTACAGTTTCATCCTTCGAGAACATTTTCAAACGTCCTTCTAGAGGGAAATGTTTTTATATTGAAGATACTGATTACAGTTAGTTAACTAGTTTAGTGATCCAATATTTTTTCTGAAAAAAGTTTGGTTCTGTAACAGAAGGAAACATTATTTCTGTTATTCAACAAACCTTCCTTCAGACTAATTACAGTTTCGATCAATACTTCGTTCTGGTAATATTCGCAATTTTTTTATAGCCGTCCAAGTAGATTTTCACTGAAACACCTCTCTATCAAGCTCTCGAGTAACACGCTGAAAACCTAATTCGAAAATTTAATAAACTCTCTGGGCGTTAAATCAAAAGCAGTTTTAATCTTGCGAAACGGGGCGTCTATTGAAGAAGGCACTTTGCATTTAATATAAAAACTCATTTGGTTTGTGATGATTTCAGCTGGATCCATGGGAAATAAAAGTTCCATTTTCTTTATGTTCGTATGGCATTCAAACTAGAGACGTGCAACCATTTCTAATGTAATAATAATCTTCGGGTTTTCCGAAGATCTCGAAGTGCAAATTCACACGAGAACTTCAAATAAATCCCTTTCATTGAAAAAATGCGAAAAATGCTGATTTACAATTGGCTCGAATGTGATTGCGGGAATACAGTAGAGGGCGGTTGATATTTCAGCTCAAATTAGCATTCATTCATGAAATAGAGCTGTGATGAGAAACAGCGGTCCAGAAGTTTCTTGCTCAAGAGGGCGCTCACTGAAAAAAAGTGAATTTTTTGTGAAGCTATGAGTTCTGAATAATTCATTTTATATCTTCTCATTCCACTTATGGAGCATCATCTCTATTTGCAGTCCTGTCAATCACGTCAATCCACCTTCAACTGAGTAAATTTTCGAGAAAAAATATTTGGTCGATTCGACTTCTGAAAAAGTTATTGTTATTGAACACATGTCCAGTGAAATTGTACTTTTCGAATATAAAAATACTATAATGGATATAAAATAAGGAGGAGCAAACAATTTCGTAAGTCAACCTGCATACCGTTATTGATATGAGCAAAAGCAAAACCTGTTAACCTTTCGTTTCAAGTTTGACTCCCGAAAGGAGTTTAATTTTTTTTCACTGCTCACTCAAAGCTGTACAAGTGGTGTCAAAATTTTTTGATGGTAGATTTTTGAATTTCTACTGTCACATCATACGAAAGGAAATAGGGAAACTAACATGTAGTGAAAATAATTCACTTCCATAAAACAAAAATATGTAGATCATGTATAAATAGTTATTTCGAATTATTAATTTTTTCGTTTTGTATATATAAATGACTTTCTTTGAAGTTATAAGTCTTTCATTTTTTGAAAGAAAACATATGTTTTTTTATGATCATGAAAGAGTAGAAAGTTAAAAAACTTCTTTCCAAAAACTAGTCTTCACCAAAAATATTCCCTTTCCAATTTGAACTTAGTTTCGATTCTTACTATCTGTATCATGTGTCTTGCTACTGAAAAACTTCTTCGGAAAATGTTAAGAAACCTTTTTTTCGAAGTGTATATTTTGAAACTCGCTCCGTTATCATTTTTTGTAATCATATTCGACACTGTAATATTGTCGTTGTTTAGAACATTCGTGATTTGTGTTGAAATATAAAAATAAAAAACAAATAAAGCTTTTTACACCTAAGTACCTGGTGTACATAATCGGTAATCGGTATAGATATAAAAAACGTACTGATCCGCATCTATATATGGAAGATATTCGAGAAAAACTATTATATGGGGACTTCTTCTACAGAACCCAAAACCATCCAGAATGGGGTGTGGCATTCATGATTCCATTCCCTTTGTATCCGCCCTTGGTGACTGAAGCAGATTTCAATGTGAACATGATCGGGCTACGTTTCGAAACGATGAATCAATTGGTGTGAATTCTGATTTTGTTCGGTGCCTTTCGAGGCGAAGAATACCCAATTATCGGGTAAAATTGTGGAATGAAATCCTAATTCCAATCAGATAGGAGAAACTGTTTCAGTCTGTTCAAGGACAAGGATGAAATAATTAGAAAACAAATTTCCTCTTAGTTACATGAGAAAATAACTTACCGTATAGATATACATAATGTGAATATGCGAAATAAAGGCCTACTGACTGTACCTCCCTTTAGGACGGAATATTTTAGACGGTCATTTGGCTACCAAATCTATTCTCTATGCAATCCAGTTCTGAATATTATAAGAACACAAAATGCTCACAAATTCAAACAATTTTACAAAGAACATCTTCTTGAATCTCAAATTTCATAAGAATTATTTTTTAAAGTTTTGAGCGAATTATGTTCTTTTTTTTCTTGCATCATTTTTTCTTGTACACATTACAGTACAACTCTCAGAAGTTGAGAAACTTGTGCGAGCTAAGGACTAACGAGGTCTTACCTTTCAACGTGTGATTACAAACACGGGAACCTTAATTTCTGATATTTATTGTATTCTTTCGAATGTGGAAATAATAAAGATGATTATTATTATTCTTTGGGAATGGGGATGTAGGTATCTATCCTACAGTTATTTTAATTCATTTTCCATGTTTTACAATGTTGACATCCTGATCACACAAACTTTTGTAGAAAGGTGAAACCATTAATAAATGGAAAAGGCTATTTTTTCAAGAGTGATTAATTTTGGGTAAGAAAGTATTAGCTTTCTACTACTTCAATTTAATACAAAAAATGTTGCAATCTTCCAAAGAAAGGAAGGAAGCAACTGATTTCAAAAATTAACGAAAACGTTTGATCATGCAAAAAAGTTACTTTGATTACTTTCAGACAAACTGGAAGAAAAACTCCTTCAACATAGTTATTTTCACATTAAAATTGAATTACACGCTGAACGCTGAACTATTCCGTTTGTATTTCAAACATTCGTGAAAGAATCGAGTCAGATATCATTCACAGGATTCCTAGACAGTATAAATGAAAGAAGTGAAATTTCACTTACATGGAACACTGTCATTCTCATTGGTAGACATCTGATATTTGGTCGTGAGACACTTGCCTAAGGGTTCTTTAGTACCAATCTGAATAATATTATGAGAAAAAATACACAATTCATTACGTCTTTCTGTAACGAAATAGATTTGATCTATTCATGTCATCGATGATATCGTAATGGCATTCATTCGCTTATTTGATCAAATCCCAGCCAAAGGAATCTTGTTCACAGTGAAAGAGTCATATTCATGAAAGTGATTAATTTTTTGAAAAGGAATTTTATAACTTTCTATTTCTCCATCTTTATACAACAAATCTGGAATCAACTCTATACGAGGATTTGTAGATCATGCAAAAAAGGTACATGAAGACACAAACTAAAAGAAAAACCCCTCTCCAAACAGCTTTTTTTATATTAACATTGAATTACATGAAAAAAAAAGTTTCGAAACAGATACTTTTATTTGGACGCTGAATTATACGGAAAACGCTCTTCTCTACTCCGTTTGTATTTCAAAAATTCGTAATGGAATCGAATCTGATATCACTCACAGGATTCTTACACAATTTATTAAAAGAAAGAAGTAATATTTCACTTACCCGGTACACTGTCATCCTCACTGGTGGAAATCCGATGTATCACCGTGAGACACTTGCCTTAGGACTTTTCAATACCAATCTGATGAACATCTTGAAACAAAACACACAATTCATTCATAAAATTACGATTTTTATGTCACGGAATGAGTTTAATCTACTCATGTCATCGATGACATCCTAATGACATTCATTCGCTCATTTGATTGAATGCCAGCCATAGGAATCTTGTTTGAATTGAAAGGATTATATTTTTGAAAGTGAATATTTTTTTGAAAACATAGTTTTTGGCTTTTCACTACTCCATCTTGAAACGATAAAAAAACTGTTTCAAGTAGGATTTTTTCCAGTTTCTGTTTGAAAGTAACTTCTCCGCATGATCTACACATTTCCGTAAATAATCAATTTTTGACAATGGTTGCTTCCTTCCTATCTTTGGAAGATTCCCACTTTTTTGTATCAAGATGGAGTAGTAGAAAGCCAAACACTTTCTTTCCCAAATTTCATACCTATTATCAACATTATAACTGATGAATAACTTCATTAACTTCATTTAACTTCAAATGAGCTTTTAGTATATGTTCGATTAGAAGAATTGATGCTTCATTTCTGAAATGGCATGTGCCTCAAGGGCACGTGTATTAAATTTTTTTTTATTACAGTACACCTCTTGTTGTGTATTGACTCAAAAAAATTCATGGTACTGATGTAATCAATATTAGTTGACAAACATATCGTGAAAGTTTGCACTTTTAATATACCTTCAAATAACTTCTTCACGAATGTTATATAAAAGCTTTTCATTCGTATGATGATCACACTTGATGGTTTTGTAAACTGTTGAGTGAAAATCTCCCAGTGAAGTGTCGCATGAATACTAATGTAATTCGCTATATTTCGATATGATGGTTTGAAACATATAATTCGAACTGGATCAAATTCGCTAAATTTGTAATACACGAAAGGGTCCCATTGGGAATTGCTATGATGAACAGTAATTGCCTTTAATTAAAAGGCAGGCTGGGTGAGTCCCTAGGTATTATTTACATGGGACGTTGGATGTGTTCACCCAAATTCATGTAATTGTTGTGATAAAAATTCATTAGGGGTTTGGATAATTGAATTGCGAGGACTGCAGCTCCTAAAATACAGGAGGGTCGTAATATGAACCTGTTGCCAGAATACATACTGAAATAGTATTTTCCTGAGATAGATATTGGAATTGATATTGTTCATTCTCAATATTACGAATGTGTTCAAGAAAGCAATTGAAGGATATTTAAATTGAGAGAAATACTTTTTATACAAAATTGCAGAAATCTTTCAAAAGAGAGAGAGAGAGAGAAACGATTGCTTTGAAAGTAAGAAGGGGTAGAAAGTCAAAATCTTTCTTTCCTGAGAATTGATCCCCTTTCAAGTTGAACAACATTCCTTTTATGAGATTAAACCAAATAAGCGAATAAATTGAGTGCTTCATCGTATAATTTTATCCAGATTGGTGCTCAAGAGGCAATAAGGAAGTCTCTTATTCCGAAACATCCATGTCCACCATTGAGGATGAAAGTGATCCATGAAAGTGAAATTTCTCCTCTTTCACATACTATATATTGTGTAGGAATCCTGTGAACGAGATCTAATTCAATTTTATAACGAGAGTTTTGAGTAAAAACTGAATAGAGAAACGTATTTTTTTTTCAATATTCATATGAAAGTATTTTTTTTCGTGTGATTCAATGTTCATTTGAAAGTAATTGTTTCGAGAGGGTTTTTTTTTTCAGTTTGTAAAACGTTTATTTTAAAATTAATCGCTTCTTCCTCTTCTTTGGAAAAAAGATTCACACATTTTTGTGTATGAAGGTGAAGGATATTCCTACATGAAAAAAGTTATCAAGAGAAATGATACTTATGATTACTAATATTCATTACTACACCTTTGGTGCAGTATTGAATATTTCCCCAACACCAAATCGTTATTTTTAACACCACGACACATGTTTTGATCACCAAGTTATCATTTACAAGAGGATACGTACAAACGTATAATACAGGAAATATCAGCCACTAACGGTTTCTCGAGGGGTATTTTAGATGACACAATAAGGTAGAAGAAGTTTAGATTAAGAATGAAGGAAATCTCGACTTTCAGAAAGGACAAAAACCAAGATAAATACATCTCAGTTCCATACCACCAATACACGAAGAACTTCGGAAAGATTTTCAAGGAACTAGGTATGAAGGTAGTTTTTAAAATAAGTCATACACTACAGATATCTAATAAAGTAAAATATGAGGAACACCTAGCACACTTAAAATATGGAAGACCTGAAAAATCAGCAGTCGCCCATCATATTTTGCAACAAAACCATTCCAGTAAGATTAGTTAGACAAGTTAACAACAGGCAACTAGGTGCCTATGAGAATGTGGAAATAAGTAAACATAATAATATTATGAATAACGATGACGGACCATTACCAAATAGTATACTATACATCTTGTTAAAATAATATTATTAGATTTACCGACTATTACATGAGGACACATTGTTAAAAAAATGTAGATATTGTGAAACTAATTTTTATACAGATGGAAAATTGTTTTATATATAGTTTTATATATGGCTACAACATTTAAACATTACATAAGGACATATTCTAAAATTAATAGATATGGCATACCTTTGGTGTGGTATACCTGTATATGTGATATACCAGTATGGTATAAAGTTGATCACTTGGTGATCGAAACACGTATCGAGGTGTTGAAAATAACGATTTGGTGTTGGGAAAAAAACTCTATTTATATTATTTAAAAAAAAATTATTACTGAAGAACGAAAAGTGGCCATCTTGATTGATCAATTATTAAGATTTTGGTCTCCGAAACGTAAAAGATAAGTATTATTTCTTGATGATTTTTTTGATAGGCAAACTTATTAAATACGACAAGTTACTGATAAATAGAAGATTTTTTTTTGTGAAAAATACTTCGATTTTTACGCAGTAACTTATCGGGGTAAACTGAAAAGTTTGCCCTGCTACACTTGTATGAAGTTCTCTATTATAATTTTTATATTTTTCAGATTGTGGAAGGTAACAATTACCCAAAAAAGGTCGATGAAAGAAGTGTTTTTTGTATAATTCAATGTTCATAGAGAAGTAATTGTTTTGAGAAGGTTTTTTCTCTGTTTGTGTCTTGCATAATCTTTTCATAATCTGAAACTAGTCTATTTTCAATATTACTGGAGTTTTTTCCCCACACCAAGTCGTTATTTTTGACACCTCGACATGGGTTTTGATCACCAAGTGATCATCTTCGAGAGGAAGATAAAACTGGAAACTTCGTTCATGATAGCATCACTATCTCTGTATTGCTCACATCTATCTTTATATCACGTCAGCATAACATGACCCCCTACTACGATACGAAGTTGAAATTTTCAGTAGTTTTGGGAAAACTTCTTTTCTATGAGATGAGCTTTTATGAAAAAAACTTTCTCTCACATTTCAATGAGGGATTAGAACAAAAAAATTTTGCTCTGAATTTATTTATTTAAGAGAATATTTCCAAGTGATAACTTTCGAAATTTAGATAGAGAAAACTATATTAGGGATATTTGGTGAAACCTCGAATAGGCTCTACGCACTGATTTTCATAGACATTTTATGTATACTCTAGTGTATATTATGAATCCGAAATAACAAATCGATTATCTTCCTTATTTACAGGATTACAGCCCTTCAAAGTTCAGAAAATTGCAACTTTTCACTTTTTTTTGCACAATATAAACTGTAGAGAAATACAAGTATTTCAATTGAATAATCAACATTTTTTCTATGAAATTTTTTATTGACTTCATCTCTGTTTCTCCATACCGGTGAGTCGTAGGAAACTGAAATTTGGTTCTAGATGCACAATAGAAAATTATTTTCAAATATTCTAACTGAAGATCTCACCGTGGGGGTAAAAGAAGCGCGCTTACATATGAAAATTAATTTTTCATCACTGTTTCTCCTTATCGCTATACTCTCGGAAGATAAAATTTTGTATGTAGGTTCGTTTTTTGTTGAAGATGTGCAATAATGAATGATTTCTAAATACTCTAACTTAGGCACCCCCTCTGGTAATGAAAGGGGCGCCAATGATATATGAAAATTAATTCTTCATCACTGTTTCTCCGTACTGCTATACTTTCGGTAGCTGAAATTTTGTATGCAGGTTTGTTTTATGTTGTAGATATATGATAAGAAAGGATTTTTAATATACTAACTGGGGCGCCAGTCGCGGTGGAAAAAAAGCATTTACATATGAAAATTAAAAGTTCATCACTGTTTCTAAGTACCGCTATATTTTCGGAGGCTTAAATTTTGTATGTGAGTTCACTCTATATTGTCGATATGCAAATGAGATGGATTTCCAAAAACTACAATTCAGGCTCCCCTCCAGGGGATAAAAGAGGCGCGTTCATATATGAAAATAAAATTTTCATTGCTGTTTCACCGTACCGCTATATTATTGGAGGCTGAAATTCTGTATGTAGGTTCATTTCATGTTGTGGTATGTAATTGAGAATGATTTTCAAATATTCCAACTGAGGCGTCCCTACAGGGGATAAAAGAAGAGCGTTCACATATGAAAATTACCTTTTCATCACTGTTTTTCTGTTCCGCTATATTCATTGGGGCAGAAATTATGTATGTGGGTTCATTTTATATTGTAGCCTATTCAGACCCAAGCATATAAAACATTTGATTTTCAATGACGTCATTTCATTTTCATGAGTATGGTATATCATTTACGACTCTGGTATATTTAATGTTTGTGTTCTCATGTTTTCCCGAAAAAAATACGAGATATCACATCTAATATCTTAGGGCTACTAATACTACCTATCAAAAATATATTTATGTAATATAATAAATGATAATATCAGAATCCTTCATGAAAAATATTCATACGACAACAAAATCAGATATCATAATATTTTATTATTTTTCATGAAAATCAAAAAAGCAATTCCTCTCTTTAATAACGCAAGCAGAACAAGACATGAATGTTGATTTTTTACATTCAGGCTTTCTACAATTGGATCGATGATTTTGTTCCTTATTACGAAAAACCGGAAGATGATTAGCATTAGCTATAACGAACCCTCTATCGGGAATAACTGAAGGTTTTCTGGGCTGTTTGCATGGAATTTCATTCTCCTGATCGTCACTATCACTATCAATATCTTTCTTGGCTGGAAACTGCTCCATGAGTTGTTCAGCTACTTCAAACTTGAAATCTAAATAGTCTTCGATCTTTTTTTTGGCAAACCTCGGCATCTTGCATCAGCCCTATACTGCAGCCAACTTGCAGCAACACTGAAATCTATTGAGTGATAAATAGCTCGTACTGTACATTTTTTGTTCGGTATCTCATTGGATATTTCCCAATCACTCGACCAAGAAGATCTACACCACCCATTTTGGCGTTATATTCCTCAACAATAGCAGGCTGCTTCACTTGGATATACCTCGAATTGGATTTGCTCCAACGTTTGCATTCTTCTTCTTGTTGACAACCATGAACAGAAGATAAAAAATGGACAGGTCTAGTATCGAACCATTTTACCAAAGCGATTTTTGAATCATTCCTAACCATTTGTTCATAGGTTCACCTGCCTGATTTCTTCATTTTGTTTTCGGGAGTCATTCTTGGAATTCTATTTTTCATTAGTATGCTAGTCAGCCCGATCGATAGAGACAATAATTCATCATCAATCAATGTAAAATACCTATCGGTGAAGACAGTGACTCCTTTTGGCAAAGAATCGCATATTTTCTCCACGATCCTTCCACCAACATCGAGTTATTCTGGTGTCTCACACAAGGCTGACTCTATACATGTTTCTTCAGCTTCATATAGTTGAAAGTCTAGAGAAATACCCATCGCTGTCGTCATCACAAAGTTTTTTAAACCCAGAGGATGCGGTTTCCCTTTGACATACTGTCGCATGTGTACCTGACCGTGAAATGGGAGCATTTGCTAATCTATTGATACTTCCGAAATTCTTTCATTTGTAAAAAAGTTCTTTGAATTCTTTTCAACATTGGTCTGATCTTTCAGAAACGATCCAAAAGCCTAGCCGGTGGCGATACATCATTATCATCAACCACTTATCAACCACATATCAACTTACTTATCTCTTGGAGAGTAGTGTCCAACGATTTTCCAGAAATTTCAACTTTCCTCATGTTGGAAAACAATGCATTTGTTTCAAAAATTGCAGATACCTGCTGAAATATTCAAAAGGTTCATGCATATCTTCTGTATCAGAATCTCTTTATGTTTCCCATCAAACATTGCCGAAATCATAGGTGGCTGGTAAGTAAATGTTTGATAACTTCCACTTTCACTTTTCTAGTGGAATGAGAGCTATCAGAGGTAAATCATCTCCAGACGAGTATTCCCCATCACGAACAACGGTATCGATAACATCCTCTTGATAAGTCTCGAATATTCCTTCTTCTTCTTCATTTTCAATTGGAAGCAAATCTTCATCTATATCGGACACATCCTGTTTCAAATTATCGGCCAACTCTTGAAGTTCTCGTTCAGTAAGAGACCCTAATAAAAAAGGTACAAATACTAATTGATGTACTAAAATATAATACGGTTGTCTTATAGATCCAGAATATCACGCACGATACCACTTAGAAAAGGCGTCGTACGGCAGTGAACATCATCAAAACAGTCAATATCTTTGCCCTAACTAACTGATTATGTCATCTGAGGACTCATCCATAAGAAAATAGCAAATAAGTCACGTTTATCCTGTTTGTTATCTATTTCACAATCTCAACGGTTCTCACACTACAAATCACGATGCTTACAGCAATCGACTGCGCGAATTTCCAGACGCGATGGTGGGGAGGTATTTTATGTGATACCGACGAAACGTATTCGGTCAAAACGATACTGTTCATGCAAACAAATATAAAACTTGGGGTATCGCATTCGATAATTTGGAACCGAAGAGGGTAAATATGTAATTAAGAAGGATTTTCAACAGAGGCTTCCCTCCAGGGGATAAAAGAAGAACGGTCACGTATGAAAATTTACTTTTCATCACTGTTTCTCCATAGAGCTATATTTATGGAGGCGAAATTCTGTATGTGGGGTCAATTTATGTTATAGATATTTTTAAGAAAGATTTTCAAATATTCCAACTGAGGCGTCCCTCTTGGGGATAGAAAAGAGCGTTCATATATGAAATTTACCTTTTCATCACTGTTTCTCCTTACCGCTATGTTTATGGAGGCGAAATTCTGTATGTGGGTACAGTTTATGTTGTAGGTATGTAGATAATTGAAGAGGATTTTCAAATACTCCAACTGAGGTGTCCCTCTGTGTGTGGGTTCATTTTATATTGTAGATTGTTGTAATTGAAACTTATTAATATTACAACTGAGACGCCAGCCGCAGGGAAAAATACGAATTAATAAAATGAACTAACTTTTTCATGACTGTCTTTGAATATTATGCCTTGAATTTCCGGTGGGTGAATTTATATTTACCATCAGCATTACACCCGTGCGGAGCCGGGGCGACTAGTAAACGAATAATTTCTTAATGATGATTTTCATAAGAGAAATGTTGCTTATCAAACTGAAAATAGTCAAAAAAGGGCAAATGTTGTGAGAAGGTGATGCGAATGAATATTAGTGAGATTACCGATTTTTCCATTCGGATTCACACAATTACCCTCATATATTTTTCAAAATCGGCAGGTGTAACCTATCCAAAATTTCACTTCTCTCATATGAGTACTATGAAAACGTTCAATAAAACTCATTTGACGTCGTTGTCAATCGATTTACGATTTGACTGAATGTCTGTCATAGTAATATCATTCGACTTTTCATACTTAGGCATATTTGGTGATGAGTTTGTTAGATTTATCTGTGGAGAAATGAATTTTCAACAATTATGATTTATTTTATTTCACCACCACAAAAACTGAATTTTCTAGTTCCTAAAGGTTCAAATGTATATGTTGTATTGATATCAAGTGAAAAAAATCATCATGAATATTTTGTCAATGTTTGAAAATGGTTTTCGAAATTTCAATATGATTTTTTTCTTTAAGGAAAGCAGTTTCTGAAACTCGTTCACCCTCACCTACTGAAAGACAAGGATAATAAGGATAGTAACTTTTTAGTTTCAACAAGAGATAATAAAAGTAATACACGAAATCATTTACATGGATTTGCATTTCTATATTTTTCCACGAAATGTAACCAAACGACTCAGGGACATCCGTTGAGGACTCATGCACATGGGTTTCCCAGACATTTAGTTACATTATAGACGGTATAGCAGCATAAAGTTTAATAGTAAACATTCAGGCTCTATAACTGCAGCTCATATAAATATTGTAATAAAATGATGAGTAGGAACAAAATATATACTGGACAGAATAGTTGGAATACGAGGATGTAGTGGATCAAGTAGAGCTGATAATACGAGAAAAAATGTATAAAATGATATATAATATATAATAAAGTTAGTACAATGAAGAAAACTAACAAACAGATGAAATGAGATGAGAAAATCATGATGAAGTATACAAAAAGGAATGATATAGAAAAACAGTTTTAAGAACTTGTCAATATTTCCAGTTCCTCATTATTTTCAATTACTGAATAGGCTCAGTAATTAAAAAAAACTCAGCTCAGGCAGTGAGTGTTTCCATATATTATTTTCTAGCCTTAGGATGTTTTGATCTCTCATGGTATTCACTTATTCTTCTGATATCAAGTCATATTCTGTATATTCTGAAATTTCGTTTGTTCGTGAAGCCCACCCATTTGCATTCGTTTCCATTCATCATTATCTGCTCTGTCTTTTCAACCTAACGTCCACGCAAACGTAAATCCATTATATTATTGTACAAAAACCAATTCCATGCCAGGTCCTAACGTTCTGCATTAACTCTACAGAATGCAACTTCAGACTGAATATAAAATAAATTATACCGGTGTTTTTTAGAGGAAGTTCTGGAAAACAAGTAGATCCTTGTTTTTCTGAGCTTGAATCAGTTTTGTTCGCTCCGCAGCGTGTTATATCATGTTCCGGATGGATATCTGCATACAACTTTATCTCTGGTTCAACAAACAATAGCTCACCTAGCGAACACGGAAAAGCGACAAAAAACCCTTTGTTGCACTTTTGAATGGATGTGTGGGTAAGTTCGGTCGTAACTTTGTGGTTTTCCTCGACTATTTGTACGATGTCGATGCGATTTATAAATGCAAAATCGATGATTGCAAAAAAGTGTAACAGAATGTATTTTGTAAACATGTTACGAGTACAATAACGAATGCACAGTCGATAATAATAACAGAAAAAATTAATATAATTTAAACAAACTGAAGAACACGATATATATAATATATAATAATAGTTTTCACATATAGTCAGTGGTCATATTTGAAGACTGGCTATAAATGAAATCCTCTAAAAGAACAATTCGTTCAGGTCAGTCTCAACTCCCTACACAGTAGGTTGATGGACTGACACCTATCAGAAAACAACTACTCCCCTGGTTAATACCACGAAGGGCGTTGGAATATATCCGACAGGTGTCAGTGCAGGATTCTCCACTGAAGTTATTCCTGCATATGCTGTTGGCGATACAACTGCGGCAATAAATTTTCAATTATTGGAACACATTTGCAGACCGGTTTTGGGCTGTTTGGTCACTCGTCAGTGCAAGGTAGTGTATATTATCAACACAAAGTCGATTATTTCTGATAATTGAAAATCGAATTCCGCCAGAGTATCATTATTCGAACTAAGCTGAAGCATACAACAAACAACAGGTTTGTCGTCATCCTATCTCCCTGTGAACGAGGTAACCAACTGCATATCCGTCTTCAAGTATGCCCACTGACTATATGTGAAAAGTTTTCTTTCCTTATACGAGAAATTGGGCAAATTTCGGATATGCAGTTGGTTACTCCGTTTACAGGGAGGTATTTGCGGAAAATTTGTGTTCAGTTTCAAAATGAACAAATATCGAGCTGTGGGTTGCAGTAATTTGCAGGGTGATCTCAGTATTCATTTTTTTCGATTTCCAGTTGACGAAAAAAGGTATGTTTTTCTATTATTCATTATGTGAGATTGAAGTAATGAACATGTAACGAAAATCATAAAATAAATTGTTATAGACCATATATAGTGGAGTCATTAATATGCAGATTTTTTATTATGAATTTAATTTTATGAAATTGAACTTTAAGTATAGTATATGCCTCCAGTTCTACTGGAAATCAACAAAGGAAATTAATTGATGAACCACATCAAGTTTTGATTTGTATCTGTAGGAAAACAATTACTTCCACTGAAATCTTTGCAAAACCAAAGTATTATTATTAACCCAATAATATTAAAAAAATATTCCAAA
>WOGO01002920.1:0-15055 GCA_015342085.1 Leptinotarsa defecta | reverse complement strand
GTACGAAACGTCAGGTTAATTTCAGTATCGTAAGTTTTTTAGTGCTTGTGAAAAAAATTGTTATACAAATTTTATGTACCTCCTTCAAGGGGCTGTATCTTAACAAGGGGTACTCCAATGAAATTTCTTTATATGAAAGATCCTATCTTTTTTCCGATGAGAAATCACCTCCTTGAATGTTTTACACTTATTTAGTTACACCCTGTATTTTTCATAAATAAACTGGAAGAAAAAACCCTTTGAAAATAACTGCTGTCATATGAACATTCAATTGAATCTTCCAGAGCTTTTTGGATCTCCGAAAAATAGCTTCTCTTTGATCAATCATTTGACATAAATTGAGCCCGAAAAAGTAGCTTACACAAGCTAATGGCAGAATAACAAATGAAAATTATATACATAACATCCTGGAAAAAATTAAAATGAACATCTTAGACTCTTCCATTTACGATAAGGATCTAGCTTGGCCCAAAAAAATACATACTTTCCCACAAGAATATATGAATTTAATATACTTATAATGGAACATTATAAACGGACAGACATATCTTTCATCGAAAGAATTTCACTTGTAACTTTTGACGGTTTGACTTCTTATGATTTTTATATTGAAATATATTGATTGATATTGATTGATTGATTGATTGATATGTCATAGCATGTATCGTATATTTCAACTTATCCTTGTTACGGAACGTGAATTTCGCAAATTTTCTTGACACCAAGAAATTTTCATTCAATATATAATACAAATGAACTAATATAATTGCCGTCACTCTGACGTTCACTCCCATGATTCCAACATTTTCTTTGCAAATATCCTGGGATTTCGAAAGTAAATAACTTTGATTTATGTTTCACAAACAGTTCCAGCTCCAGAACACAAGAAACCTACAGATTATGTCCATGGTTTGTTTCGAGTTGAAATAACATCAAGACCTAGACCTTTCAACTCTCCGTTTCGAAGTAAGAATAACACGCCAAGTAGTACTCCCCCGCCAACGCTAACATCAGTATCTGCTAGTAGTTCTGGTACTACAGCGATAAGTAGCGCTACAAATAAATTAAGGTAGGTATTGATACAGTAACTGAACATTCTGCAATACGTAGATGCAAACACTTGTAACTTAAAAGGTAACCTACTTCCTTTTTGCAGTTTATCACCTGCCACATCTGTAGTATCTTCGTTGGAACCCACAAGTCCTCTATCAGGTTCCTCCACATACTTCACTACGTCCGAACCTAAGGCTAAATTCCTAACTAGGTACAGTCAAGATATGAATCAGTGTCAAATCGTTAAAAATACCAAAGATCTTAGTCAAAAAAAGGTGAGTTATAATACTTTCTACTATTATAATACTTGTTACTATTATGAAATCATTAATTTCAATATCTTGGGTCATTGGTTGAATCCCAAATTAAATAAACTGAGGTTTTGCATCCTTCCCCTCAGGGATGCATATTATCTCAAACTCTCTCTTGGATAACATTGCTCCCAACGCTGAGTTACTTAGGGATGCATATTATCTTGAACTCTATCTTGAATAACATTGCCCTCAATCTATCTTGAATAACATTGCCCTCAATGCTGAGTTCTTCAGGGATGCATATTATCTTGAACTCTCTCTTGGATAATTTTCCTTCAACACTACGAAACTTCAGATACCCAAAGCTGCAGGCTATCGTAACAGATGGTTTGAAGAAATGGTTGCTAATGGTGGCAACGATTTGTAATATCTCACAACTCCGCTGTTTGCTGTGATCAATTCGTTGTGTATGAAATTGGAACCCTGTGAGTTTTTTACAAAATTGCGTTGCAATACAGCTCTCAAATACTATGAAGACTATTTGGAACTAGATAAATAACCCAGCAAATTTTACTAATAATGTTCAAAAACGACCACAAACAATAATGATAATTTGAAACATCAAAGAAAGATTCAGATATTTGGTGCTTTTCTATAGACACTTACATAAATTCGGTTGATTTAGCCCGCTTGATTCCTCTGAAAGAATTGTGTGTCATAAGTATATAACGGACCCTTTTTAGAGATCGGTATCATTTCGGAATATACTTCATGAGATCATTTTTCCGATGGTCTGTAATCTAAAGAGGTTCATATTGAATAACATAGACACTACCTTCAAAGGTCCTGAAGGATTTGCCTTTAGTGCTTTCGTATTCCCATTTTTTGAAAATGTTCCTTTTGATGTCTTTTCCAAGATTCAACTTCAGAAGAAATATGATCATAAAATTCACTTATGAACTTACGTTCATAATTTAATAAAACTTGATTAGTTTAAATTTCATATTCCCACTATTTCTTTAGAGAAATTGCGTGAATATTATTACTTACTCCTTGGAAGAGGTTTACTATCAAATGTCTGGAAGGATTTTAATCAAATTCGGAGACATTGTCAACAATTCGGTATAATTAAAAAATGAATCGACGATTTCAAAGTATATCACATATTGGATTGAAAATTGCAACTAACAAAATAGTTACGGAAAACGTTACACCTTTTCTGGTCTGCTATGCTAACCTTCCAAAACCTAATCGCTGAAAAATGAAGAAAAACACTAGCAAGTGGGATATTCACAGTGAGCTAAAAATATTTCCAGTGCGCACAGCACTCCAATAATGACTCAATGTTACTTTGCAGTTTCCATAGCAAGGATATTTCTTTTTCCCACACAACGTCTTCATTCAACAATGAACCAATTACGCGCTGAAGTAATGAAGATTCCATTCCAATCTATGAAAACATAAATCAAATAATCTTCTGTCAAGCTTCTTATAGCCTGATTGTTTTGTATAAAGAAGATTTCTCCATGCAAGTCATCGCATGGAGTGAATGATTTTATAGCCTTATAATCGTTTCTTCAGGCATCTTCAGCACTAAATAGTACTAATGGAGCATTTTAAAATTGAAGTGAAATAATTGTCCTGTGAGACATACATGTAAGCATCCGCGCATTTCTTGCACATTCTAACCGGTTTTCATTCTCATGAAGTGTTAGGAACTGTATGAGTTTCTTGTGAATTTTTGCCGTGTTTGCTAATTATTTTCCCGGGTCATGCCTTAACGTTGACCGTTTCAGATGTATCATTGTAAATGAAAATACGAATTATATATTACAAAACCCCATAGTTTTATTTTGATGAACAATTTTTTCAAGGTAAACTGATGGAGAAAATGATAGAATTTAGTTTGATTAGTGAAGCACAAAAAATATATTTCGCCAAACTGTAGGTTTCATCAGTTCTCCAACCTAAGAATTGACAGACACTTCTTATATCAAATTTTGAAAACGAATTGTCGCACATCGATAACTCTAAAGATTTTTTTCAGAAAATGAAGAAATTGACGTTGATACCTGGAGGTATCTTAGTCAGTTTCAATGTGATCTTCATTGCCAAAGAAAATATTCGGAAGAAATGTTTCCAGATGACCTAACAACCGATTTTCAAACATATCTAAAAACATTTTCTTTAATGCTTTTTTTGAACTCAGTACTTCACTGAATTTTTGATTATTCATAGACGTCCAACATCCTATTGTCATGTACAAATCTCTGCTTCGATAACTTTACTGGGGGTTAAAATATGTCTGGTCACAATCGCTGGAATTGCAAAGGCTGCTTCTCAAAAGCTTGAAACACAGTTTCGAACTAGAAAACTATACACACCTCAGCAACTTTTGATGCTTTATAAAGCTCAGATCAGAACTTCTTTGGAGTATTGTTCTCACCAACGGTCGGTACCAATACCAATTGAAAGAACTATTTCCAATTTGCCCCCGTTCTCACCTGATCAGATCAAAATATTTCTGGGCCCATAACCATACAGAGTTGATTACAATAACTGATCAGGATTTGGCTATTGTGCAATTTATAATGTCACAATAAAACAGCAGCATCTTGTGCTGCCATCTATATGGAACATAATGAACTATTACAATACAAACTGTAAGTATATGCAACTAACAAAGCATATGCAAGTGATGGTCGTTGTATAAGTACAGAATTGTGCAACAATTCATACACACCACAGATCAACACTTAGAATAAAATAATAGTGTCACATGAAGTTACATATCAAAACAAAATAGTGTACTGAAAAGTAGTTTGTTGTTGTCGCCGACCATTTTCACATAGCGAACTATGTTTATAGAAACACAAACAAAACACCGAAACCTTTTGATCTTTCCGGCTGCCGACATGAAATTTCATTGTTGACCAAAACGGTCAACCGCGCCACAAAGTCTTCAGAATGTTTCTTATTTTGACAACCCAAGTTTTTGTTTTGTCAAAATCGACACAAGACTACTACTTTTATTGACATGTTGTTTTTTCTTCAGGAGGAATTAGTGAATCGACTGGACAGAAAACTGGAAGTACTTCGTAGCGAGCATCTCGTCGTCAACGATGAATGCAAAATAAACGATGAGCTCGGAGAAAATGTGGAATCTCATATCAACAGGCTGGCCAGACCGCACGAAGTTGCTAAATTCAGACTGCATGTTGAAGAAATTGGAAAAATCACCAGCCTTCTTTTGGGCCTATCGGGAAGGTTGGCGAGGGCGGAAAATGCTTTGATGGGAATGTCCGATGATCACCCTGAAAGAGTAAGTAGAATTTGGAGGTACCTACACAGAATAATCATTTATATCAATAGATTTTGGTATTGGAAATGGACGAGTCTTTGGACACAACTGATTCAAGTAACTGCGTTCTTTGAAATTCAATATATTATGACACCTGACTGAAAATAACCTAAAACAAAAACAGTAATGATTCGAAAACTGTAAATTATTTCTCACAATATATTATATTTTATTATTTGCCGTACGACCTAAAATTTGAAATGGCCGCCTAGTTCTATCAATGATTCAGTATAGTTTTCACACCCAAGTACCTCTGAGGAAGAAAAATCTAAAGTAGATCTCCTTACTTTTTTCTTCACGCTCTGCGGACAACCCCATGTTCGGGTCCGGGTATTTTTAGTTGTTTAATGTTTCAGCTTAGACTTTGAAGACATTTTCAAAAAGCTATGACCACACTGGGGTCTCAATCTGCCTACGCTATTTGAAAAAGCTCTATTTCAACCGACTTTGTATCTATCATGGCTTACGATTTTCCGATGCTAACCCTCCTTATCCCATACAGACAGTATGAAGCAACCATTTTATAATATTACTTTTATCATAACATGTTGTTCTCTATAGTTGTGAAACTTCTAACAGAAGTGTAACACTGTATATTAAATCACAAAACTATTAATTCCTCAACAATATATATTTTTCAATTGTTCTATGTGAGTTACAAGATTTGAGAAGTTTCTATTTTGATGAATTAAGGCAAAAAATTGCCGTTTCAATTAAGAAGAGAGATATTCTAATATTTCAGTGGTTCAATATCCAATATTTGTTCTTTTATATTATTTCATGTTTTCTCATTGAAATTGGGTTGTATTTCATTTATTCCAGTGTTGACTAAACATTTTTTATTTGATTTATAACCCAAACTAAGTAATTCTCTTAATGAGTGTCAGAATATTTGTTGAAAACTCTGTATACTTACTAGACGTGTCCTAAGCAAGTAAATGAATATTATGATTATCATTATGCATTTTTTTTTCAGAGGATATTGGAGTCCAAACGAGACAAACTTCTCGACCAGCTCGAAGAAGCTAAAAAACTCAAAGAAAGCATAGACCGCAGGAGTGTAAACGTCTCCAACATCCTGTATAAATACCTGAACTCTGAAGAATATGCCGATTACGATCACTTCATCAACATGAAAGCCAAATTGATCATGGATTCGAAGGAAATATCCGATAAGATTAAGTTAGGAGAAGAGCAGCTGTTAGCACTCAAAGAGACTCTTATTGTCACAGACTGATTGTGTGTATATTATATATGAACTGTTCATTGTAAAGTAATGCTTTTATTTAACATTCGAGTTTTATCGAATGAGCTAGTCCAGTGCCTTGGAGTCATTTTGCTTTTGAATGTCTGTCCTCCGGACCCTGAAGGATTCATGTAATGTTTGTGGGCTGTAAACTGATTGATATTTGGGAGGGAAGGAGTAAAGTTCGACAAATTTCAAAGGGTTCTCAATTCCAAATAATAACTGCAAAAAGAAAAAGTGAAGCAAATATATTTTATTCTCTGGTTGGATAATTATTATCATGAAGGGGAACACGTTTAAATTTTGTATTGAAGAACGTTTGGTTTGAAATTGAATTTAAATAGATAATTTAATTGTTTATTTATTATGGAGATAATTTTACTAATTTTCATCTCTCCCATTCCACTATCTGCAGTTTATTTCCGTTTTTATGAATAATTTTAAGTTTTGGTGATTTGTTTGGCCGTTTCGGAAAGAATAGCTACAGAGGTGACCTAATCTTTTGTTTTAAAGTTGAATTTGTGGTGAGCTCCAATGAAGAACGAACAAACGAATAATTTCAGTGGTCAGGTCAATCAGTGGGTCAATTTTTCACCAATTTTTTCCGAAACGGTCGAGATTTTGTCGAAGTTATGGTTTTTCAAATGTTCTTCTCAGAAATGTTTGAAATAGCCATATAGTAGGGTTTACCTCGCAACTATCGTCAATAAGAGCTTGCATTGGTATATTTGGCGATTAGATGTCAAATGGACATCTCTTACCATTTCCAGAAATGGATAAGACGGTGTTTTCCAGCAGACTAGGCTGTTATAATGTGCATTTTGTATTTCATTAGTATGTATTTTAAGTGCAAATACGGGATATTGTGTAATGAAGGTTTTTCGAGGTATTCGCTGTCAACGATTATTTATTTTATTTGTTTTATTAGTTTTTATGGATGTAAAGGTCGCCTGGAACAAACCTTTTTTAAACTATATTCCCTGAACATCTTCCTACCAAGTATTTAATATATTATATTAGATGTACTATAAGTCAAAATTGTAGTTTTTTATTTTCTTTTGGAACTGGAACTGTGAGCCAATCATTGTATATATAATAATAAAGAAAAACGAATATCATGGTGCTCTGGAAATTGTCATATTATAATATTCGTAAGTTGTTACATTGTGATTTATTAGTGTGTTGAAACCAGTCGTATGTATTTTCTCAAATATTTTTAATTTATCATTTTAAGATATATTTACATTTTCAAATCCAATAAACTATTTTTTGAGCTTTACGCATTGCTTGCAGTAAATAAATAACCGATTTTGAATATTGCTGGAGAAGTTTCATTTTGAGAGCGAATCCTTTTTATTCATTTAAATATGGGAAAGTGCCAAAGTATCAGATGTATGGAGTAACAAAATCATGATCTCACTATTTTTATTAAATTTGATATACCTAATACCTAAAAAGACAAAAAATTGATCGTGTATATCTAACTATATAATCTATATTACAAATTTCTCAACTTCTGAGAATTGTCGTTCATATGGGGACGACACCTGATTAACGGAAAAACAGATTTTAAACAGATATAGTCATATCATCGTCTCTATCAAATCCTGAAAAATATGTTATCGAAATGTCCACTCAATCACGGAAATTTGCACTGAAAAATTGAAGAGTGAAACTATCCAATCGAGATTTCTTAAACGCAATATTATTTCGCATAAAGAAGTCATTTCCGGACTCGTCTGATAACTATGAATACATTTCATTATTGAATTTTTAGATACTCTTGTGAATGACAATAAAAATAGTAATTTTTTTTTTATTTGTTACAACCAGCTTTACTTTGTTAAACCATTCTCAAGTAAACTCAGTTTACTATATTCTACTACTTCTATATTCTCAGTACTTTTATTCAATATGAATTTATACAAAATAAATAGGTACAGTATCTGTGGTGGGTTTTGAATCATGAGTCATATCTTCACCCTGTATATCAAGGAACTTATTTTGAAGGCCTTCACTTTTGATCTGGCCTATATCATATTTTTCTTAGACGTTATGGGTAACTATTCCAATACCAAACATATCATATTTTCCAGATTCAATAAATCCCATGAAAGATACATGTTTGAACGGAGAATTGAAATGGAAATTTACAACAAACATAGCAATCTATGGCATTCTGAATAATGTTTTACTCACTTTGAACTAGATATGAATTTTTTGAAACTCACACCCACTTTTACATCTTGGAGATTTATTAAAATTTCAATGTCTTAAAATGAAAATTCACTTCGCGCTCATAGATTTTCGTGTAATTTTCAAATGAAAGATATTACCTAATGATGATATGAGTTTCTTTAATGAAAACGTCTCGCTTATTTTAAATGATCAAAACCAAATTACTCTTGGATCATGAGATTTATCAACGAATTGTTCCTTTAGATGATTTGATTTATAGCCAATCTTCAAGTATGCCCACTGACTATATGTGAAAAGTTTTCTTTCTTATACGAGGAATTGGACAAATTTCGGATATGCTGTTGGTTACCTCGTTCACAAGCAGATGGGGCGATGATAAACCTGTTGCTTGTTGTCTGCTTCAGCCTAGTTCAAAGAATGATACTCTGAAGCAATTCGATTTTCAGTTATCGGAAATCGTAGACTCGATGTTGATGATAGACACTACCTTGCACTGACGAATGGCTAAACAGCCCGAAACGGGTCTGCAAGTGTGTTCCAATAATTGAAAATCTTTGCGGCAGTTGTATTGCCAGTAGCATATGCAGGAATAACTTCAGTGAGTAGGGGAGTAGTTGTTTTCTGATAGGTGTGACTCCATTAACCTACAGTGTAGGGAGTTGAGACTGGCGTGAACAAATTGTTCCTTTAGATGATTTGTTTTTGGAAAATACCAATATTCGGAAGCAAACTTCCCAAGAATTCTTCAGATTTGAGTAAAATCAACTTCATCTAAGAAAATACAAAAGATGGGTGTGATCAAGGTGCAATCGATTTTTTTGCCTAGACTAGAGAGTCTAGACCTAGACTATAGAGGATCAGAAGAAATTTTCTTTCATGTAGTTTCATGATACATTGTTCAAAAATCATTAAATTACTTGAAATCACTGGAAATGCACCCTTATTCAACCAATTAAAAATAATGCGGTCGGAAAATTAAAAGATCTTGTGGGTGTTCTTTGCCAGGAGATTATGTAACACAGTCTGGATTTGGAAAACATATTAGCTATAACACTACTGTACTATTTGTAACAGTTATTCATGATCAGGAGATTATGTTACAGTCTGGATTTAGAAAACATCATAGTTGCTCTACTGTTTGTAACAGAGATTCATGATCAGATTATGTAACAGCCTGGATTTAGAAAACATCATAACTATAACACTACTGTACTGTTTGTAACAGTGATTTATGATCAGGGAATTATGTTACAGTCTAGATTTAGAAAAGATCCTAATTATTCTACTGTTTGTAACAATGATTCATGATCAGATTTATAGTCTGGATTTATAAAACATCATAGTTATGAAGAAGAAAGAAATGGAAATGTATATGTTTTTTACCACTTTTATTTGTAACTAACGTTACTGCAGTTTTATCCTATACAGACAGTTTTAACCTTATACAATATTGTATATACTTATACTTATTGTATAAGTTACGGACATTTTCAACCTTATACAATATTGCATATATTTGTGTTGATGTGTTAACTATCAGTTTTATTACGTCAACTGCCAGTTTCGTTACGTCAATTGTAAGTTCTCGTGCGTGAACTGTCAGCTGAACGCTTCTCAAAAAAAGGGAAATTTTTTTACTAAACCAACGCCAGGAACAGCACCGACAAAAATTTTTAAAAATGGCATTAATGAACTAGACTACATTCCTCACGGCTCCTGCGCTGCTTCGGCTTCCGTCGGCTCCTCCAGTGCCAGGAAAGTGTTGCACATTCGACTCGATCAACAAGTCTATCCTGGCCGCGGCCGCAGGACAAGCTCGCTCGCTGCAGGATTTCGCGCGTGATCTGCAGTGATGTCGATCTCGGTGAGACTGAAGCAGTTCCAGATACCGAAGTGTAAGGGGGAAAAACTCGCTAAAGTTGAATTCAGAGGTATGTTGAACATGCAAGAAATTATGCTGTTTTGCATCCTACAAAAACATATATTTTCCGAAGATAATGACCAAACAAATTTTCGGCAATAAAACAACGAATATCAATGAAAAACTTTGAGAAAATATGAATTTCGTAATGTTCTTTCCAACTATATGAATGAAGGGTACTTCTTCTATAGATGTTGTATGTACATTCTTACAAAAAATGTGGTAATCTTCCAAACAAAGGAAGAAACCAATCAATTTCGAAATTTGACACAATTTTGAAGAGAAAGCCCTCTCGAAACAATTACTTTTTAATGAACATTGAATTATACAAAAATCACTTTTTCTCATCCAGTTTGAACCTACAACAAACATTCGTTATGGAATTGATTCGGATATCATTCACAGGATTGCTACACAATAACGTGTATTGGAGCATCGAAGTTTCGGGATAAAACACTTTTCTTATTGCCTCTTCAGAACCATTATCTTCAGAACTATGAATACAAAATAAGTTATAGTCGTTTTCTTTATCTACAACTAAGGCCTTTCAACATTTTTCGAAGAAATAATATTTTTTAAATATTCGTTATTCATAACATTTGCACACTCATAGCCATGATGAAATGAGATATTGCTATCGATATTTGTGTCAAAATTTTCTAAACTAAAGGCCTGATGATGTTTTCATAAGAACTTGCCCATATATACTGTCTGTATAGGTATGTTATCCTATTTTTTGTCTTAAATTCATTTTACAATGTTACGTTATCTAATAGTCAGGCAAATCTGTTGTAAGTAATCTTAATGAACTAAAGTCTATGGACTGGTTTTCTTGCAAATCATTATGGGCGACTGCTGATTTTTCTGGTCTTCCATATTACTGGTGTGCTTAATCTTCCTTCTTCCTCATTTTAATAGATATTTCAGTCTGGTCATAATATTTTGCATCACAGTCCTTAAATTTAATTTCGTAAATTCCAGAATTTTCCGAATATCGCAAGAACATTATCCACATACCTTTGCTATATCCTAGGGAAATACTTTGACGTTTTTTTTTTATAATGAGTATCTATTCAGAAGAAAATGAACGTACATTACAAATTCAAAATATTCTGCTAATTCTAAAAGTCACCAATTGCGTTTCAGAACACGAGTGATGAAAATATAATTATTAGTAGCATTCTCTTCTACTGAACGGAATATATTTTTCAACCATCATACTTTGTTTTTGTCGTTTTACTCCGTGATATGTTTTGGACCCACAGAGATCACATCCACAGAAAAAAATCAATGAGGCACGTAATTAATCCCCTGCCTTCGAAGATAACGTTTGGTCTAAATGGACCATCTATGTTTTGTTGTTTTTGGACCGCGTATACGCTAGGGAATTGGGGTTCATTAGCGAATTTTTCGAAATCATTAAACAGGGGGTGCTTTATGTGGAAGAAAAAGTGATTATACAAAGTCGTCTTCTGTGAAAATTGCAAACATGGAAAAATAAGCTTCAAGAAATTGAATCTTCAATTTCTCGCACGTTTTCTCTATAAGGGGTTTTAACTCTCATTGTTTTTATAATAGCATCTAGTAGAATTAAAAGTTGATGTATTAATTTTTTCTAATTCTTCATTCTTATTACTTTTATCACATATGTTATCGACTTTTCCTAGTAATGTAGTTAAACTCATCCGCGTTTCTGTTCTTTCTATGTCCCTTTGTATTATTTCACACTTGCTGTCTAATTTCGTCAGTTGAAAATGGAGCTCATTACAAAAATGTAGTGATTATAAAAAAATAACCCAAACTATTACAGAACATTCTGAAGGAGAATCCCGATGAAAAAAATCAAAAAAGACTTTCAAAAGAATCGCAATATTGCTTTAGATCAATGATACAATTTACTTAATGAAATAGGTGTATAGATGTTTAAAAAATTACAAAAAAGAGGAACTTCGAAAAAACACAGAGCTTGCATAAAAAGAGACAAAATTGTGTGATACCAGAACAGAAATAGTGAATATGTTTTAGGAAAGACGGATACGATATGAAAGAAGCAAAAAAAAGGGAAAAAAATTAGAATTTGGATTATGGAAAATGTGAAAGATACAAATTTTATCGTTATGCTATGCCGATGTGGTGATAAAAGTAGTCAAGAATGAGGCAATATCAACATCAAAAACCTGAAAATATACATCAAAGTTCGGAAAGTACATCATTAGGAGAAAAACTGGGATGTACATACCGTGGAGAGATGAAAATAGCAAAAAATACCCAACGAAGAATTAAAATGAGATCATTCAAATGCTCACTTTTTGTAATATTGTTCGAATAGTAGTATCAAACATTCAATTGTAGAACTCAGAAGACATGAAAGTAGAGGTTTTCAAGATAAAGAGGTTGAAGATGCAGATTGCTGTGAACAATGAAGATTTATTTATTTCATAAACGATATGTCATAATCAAACACATTTTTACTGTTTATTTGACTAGTGAAGAATGGAGGTTCCACTTAACAGCTTTCCGAGACCATTCTATTATGGAAAAATGATTTAGTGCTACCTTCTTTTGATAAATAATGAATAGTTTGGCAGTGCTAAGAACTGTCTAGATAGTTTTGAAAAATTACCCATATGCAGTTGAAATCCTCTTGGTAACAACATTATTCAACACGCAAGAGGTATATCTGAGATCTAAAAAGGGCTCAAATGGAAAGTCACATCATAAACTAATAATTTAAACTCTTGTTTGTATGGAATATATATACATTTGCAAGGCCACTTTGAAAGATTTTATCAATGTGAGGAAAGAACTTGGCGTGACCTTTATGAATTTAATCGTGTGATATCGTAATAAACGTAATTTGCTTTACTTAATTTTAACACTTGGAATAAAGGATTATTTTATAGATGCAACAAACATTTCTGGGTTAATATGTGACTTTTATGGTCTGCCACCGAAAAAACTGTTGAATGGCACGCATTCCCAGTTATTTATTCAGAATAACGATAAAAAAGTTGGAGGCTAGGCAGCTTCTACAGAGTTTTGGAGCGATTAACTGCACTAGATCTGTTTCATAAATATTTTTGACAGATAATTATGATTTCCAGAGCCGAATTTCATATAAATCCTGAAATTTAGATGATTTGGTTTTTTAAGGACAAAATACAAGCACTACAGAAAAATCCTTAAGACACTCTCAGAGCGATGCCTATGCAAAGATAGCGATGCACATTAGAATGACGAGACAAGTGTGCTATCGTCAGAAAAGTAATATATTGGATTCTTGGTTTTTTTCTAATAAGTCGTTGATATACAATAAAAAGATGGTTCCAGACAATATGGATCCCTGAGGGACACCAGCGTTGATAGTGAAAGTACTCGAGGGACGTCCATCAACGGCCGCTTGCAGGAAGCCTTGTTTCAGGAAGCCGGAGAGCCATACACAGAAATGATCCAACAAGCCATAGCATCGAAGTTTGACCAGCAAACCCTCATGCCACACACAGTCAAAGGCCTTAGAAATATCAAGCGAAACAGCTCTTGATTCTCCAAGTTTCTCGATTGCGTTATTCCAAATATGGGTGACATACGATAGAAGGTCGCCTGTTGATCTTTGTTTCCGAAAGCCATATTGATGATCGCTCAAGATGTTGAAGCCTTCTTTTCCATGATTTTTGTTATCACTGATGGCAAAGCGACTGGTCTATAGTTATTTGGGAGATTTTCCTTGCCCTTTTTTTGGATTGAGGACCAAACGCCTTTTTCATATTGAGCTGATATCGAGGTGTTTCAAAATTCGCCTGACTAGACGCTGCCGAAAAGTTATTTCCGGCTTTGTGGATTTTAGTGTGGGAGTAGTGGATGGCGCCTTTCACAGAAAATCGACCATGGAGTGGGACGCAAATTGTTTAGCTAGTAGATTTGCTTCTTCTATGGCTGTTGTTGCAATTAAACCATCCACTTGTATTAGTGGTGGAATTGTGGATTTTGTAAAGCTCTGACTAACAGCTTCAGCTACCGGCCAGAAGGATCTAAACCCGTTGGGATTGACAAGCAGTTCATCCCTAATTCCCTAATTGTGAAGTTCTTTGATTTCATCCATCCAAAGTTCGCAGCTGTTGCGAGCATCTCTGTATCTGTAAAGAAGGGAGAGTGAGTGTAAGCCCACAGCACTAAGGCTACATGCGACCCTTCGTACATCCTTCCTAGGTCATCGTCCATCCTGTCCTTTCCAGGAAGGTAGACAGGTCACTGGGAAACATCTCCTTCATATCAGCAGGTGTAGGCCAAGACTCGCAGAACAAACACTCTCTTGACGATAACTCCGGGCACTCGCATAGGACATGCCTGACAGTCTCATCTTCCTGTTTACACATCCTACATATAGGTGTATCCATTAGCCCCATATTGTGGAGATGTTTCCTTAGTTGACAGCCTGTCAGAAATCCTTCTGTTAAGCGTAGATTTTTCCTGGTCATCGCCAGATATTTCTTCGGCGCCAACGTTCCAGAGATTGCATCCCTTGATTCCATCCCATTTCTTTAAGGATTGAACATGGGTGTAACATTTGACTAGTTCCGCAATTGTCGAAGTCATCCGGCCGTAGGTGCCACTGGGTCCTAAGATTCTTAGTCCAGCCGCTTCCTTGGTTGAAGAGTCGGCAAGCGATTACCCTTTACTCCTATCGTGCCATTTAACCCACCTCAGGATAATGTTGTTATCTACCGAGGTTTTGGCTAGATTTTGGGGACACTCCAGTACTAGCCCTGAGGTTATACATTGTCTGTTCAAGGCTAATAGGTCTTGTCTGCTGTCAGTGCAGATTGTTATGTTTTTTCCAGAAATTCCTTTCTTGGTTATTTCTTTTGTGGCGATTGAGATACCAGCCAGTTCTGTTTGGACCACGATGGTATTTTTTCCCATTTCCCACTTAATCCTTAGGCTTAATGATCTGGAGTACACTCCACATCCTGAGCCTTCATTGGTTTTTGAGCCGCAGAAGTTGCGCAGTAAACGCTTCTCGT
>WOGO01002919.1:0-15055 GCA_015342085.1 Leptinotarsa defecta | reverse complement strand
AAAATTTGAAACTGTAAAGGATAACAATGTTGTAACATTAAAACGTTGGCCTGCATGCCGTAATTTGAAAGTAACTGAAAAAAAGTGAATTAATAGACATGTTAATACACAGACTCTAGTAAAAGGGTAGCGGTAGATTTAAACTGTAATAAAAGAAATTCAAAATAATTATGAATTTCAGATATATTTCCGAGTGAAATATGAATCAAATATAGATGGTAATGAAATAAATTTAATTATAATAAATGATTGAGGTTATATCTCATTCTAATCAATGGTAATCAACTATAAAAAATTTACTATTCATTTCATGTTTAGAGCATACATATGAATATTTATTTATTTTTTGCACTGTTCAATCCACTCTTCTCGAAGGATGTATCCATTTCTTACATCAAACCTCATTAATATGAGGTTTTATAAATGGTATAAAAAATACGTTTTCTTCCGGATATCAATTATCCGACGCTTTTTTGCCCTTACACTAGCACAAAATAATTTTTTATATCTGATTTATATTTTCAAATAATAAATTAGTATTACGTAAATAACACTGTTTTAGATATGAATAGTTTATGTTTGTCCCTACTACTAGTGTTGCCCTTCGTGACACGTTCGCTGTACTATTCTCAGGAAAAAGGCTCATTAAGTACGATTTCAAACTACGAGCATTTGCTGCGGTTTGACAAGGGATCAGGCCACGCGCAAACCTAAAAAAAAAATTGCAGGCAAATATTCAAGGTAATTCTCAAATGGCACACGTTGACGACAAGTGCCGAAGTCAAAAATGTCATTTATCATTCATCACAGGACAATAAATACTACATAAGTATCAATGGAACGGTCCATTCTCAACCTCAGAATGATAAAAGACGATAGAGGGGCCTTTTGCATCATTACATTGAAGGCAGCATAACTTTGTAAGTTGTACAATAAAACAGTGGCGGTTGGTTCAGTTAATAATCAGAGGGATAGTATATATTTATAAAATAAATCATTTCACGTGAAAATTTATTCGGTTCAAATAATTCCTAAAGGAAATCTTGATTTATCATTAATGATTATGGAAATGAGGCCAGATTTTCCACCACCTACTACATTTTTTTATGTATGGCTTTATAATAAAGCGCATGATTTACTGGATTGAAATTAAATTATTTCATATGAATTAATTCATAACAATTATAAAAGTAAATTTCAAAAATAATGAACTTTGCTTTATAAAATCAGATTTGATTTATTCTCAGATTTTATAAACAAGCGGTATGGTTTGTGAGGTCCGAAATCATGATTTCATTCAAAATTGGTACCTAGGGGTCTTTGTGGACCGATATTATGAATGGGGCTATTTTTGATGTTTTTATAATGATGATTTTTTTGACTTTATTCAAATAAATAAAATTTTTGAAACTAGGTTTATATTATTTGACATATCCCAACCAAAAAATGGTTAAAAAAATTACAACCGTCATTTCTTATTGAATATTGTCTGTATGCAAAGCCAGAGCTTCGTGCAAAGAAAGAAAAACCAAAACGGAAGTCATATTCTTTGTGTGACCTAATTTAGTTGTTAAGTGATAACAGTTATCACCCGAACACGATTGTGGATACTAACAAGCGAAACGTTGTGACGTAACTTGGTTTGGAATCTTTAAATTTTTATTTTTTTGTTAATATTTTTGAATTTTCAGCTTTTATTGATAAATCCATTTTTTATTTTTTTGGTTATTGCTTGTATGTTACTTCTTTGTAATTTTCAGTTTTTTGTTTTATAAAATTGTTATTTTCAGTTGATCTTTTTAATTTTTTTTTGTCAGGGATTTCAAATCAATTTATATTATAATAGACAATAGAAGTCCGAACTGATGAAATACACTAGTTTTTCACTAATGACCGTGGTAAATACGATATAATAACTCGTACTTGAATAATGACGTAATGTTAATCAGACATCTTGGATGGTGGGTTGAAACTTTACATCGTAGATAATGACTTGACCTTTTTCAGGTTGTTATGGCTGTAAGAATAATTTCTGGAGAATTGGGATCTTCTGCAGCTAAATCTGTTTACTATTCACTAGTAGAATCACACTTGAGATATGGAATTCTGTTCTAGGGAGTATGTTTAACAACTCTTATGAATTCTATGTTTGTACTTCAAAATGAAACAAGACTCCTGTAGGCCTGTATTCATAACAAATAATATTTGACAGTTTATGCTATTTTCATATTAGAAACGGCTTGTTTGATAAACAAGCATAGAAATTGATTTCCCTTGGTCTCCTCCAACTATTCCACTCGTCAGACTGCCCATACCCACCTCGACACTTGCCAAACGAAGTTAAACCTATAGAAAGCCTATTAGAATTCAGGAAAGCAATCTAAGTTTTACTTTCTGATGATAGACCCTATTATAGTTCGGACGAATTTATTGAATAACTTCCACTAAACACACTTTGAAATACATCGTACCCTAAGTTAATGTTATGAGTTCCATTTAGTATCTGGAATAACTAACACCATTTTATGTTTCGTGTAATTTTTTTCTTGATCTTTATTTCTATCACCACATTTTACACATGTGGACATTTTCATCTGTTCTTAGCATATTTTCACATGTATATTTGTGTGTATATGTACGTATAAATATTTTTATAAGTTTTAAATTATATAGACCTAGTATATGCTTTATCTTATTCACACATGCTTTGTCAATAAGATTCATTCTTCCAACAATAAAGCTTTTCAACAGTGTTCAAACCAAAATCAAATGAAACTTTGTTTTAAAACGGTTCCAATATTAATTTTTTTTAACAACTTATTATCAAAAAGGTAACAATAAAGCTTTCATTGTAAAGCTATAGTTAGCTATACAATGAAAGTTATAGTTATAGTTGTAAGCTATAGTTACTCAACTTAAAACCCTGTAGTGATCTCTGAATATTTGTTTCTTGGTATTTATCACATTGAACTTTTGGTAATCCTTGATTAATTTAAAAACATATATAAATTTTAATGTATTTCAATTTGTTATATATTATAAGCAAATATTACATCTTGTACCAAAATTTGAATCTTTCAACTGCCAACATCCACTGTTTGAAACTTGTTTTGTATTTTTCCTTTTCATTCAATGAAGTTGTAGGTTTAAATACCCTTTTCAGGTCAGAGTTAACCTGAAATTCTGTTTCATCCTTCCAGACACCTACAATGGAGCAAAAACAAGTTATTTGTTAAGTTAATCTTAATCAATAAATAAGTCATTACCACTTGAAAGTCCTGCTATATATGCAACACCCCTTACAGTCATATCTGCAAATCCTGACCTTTCTACTGATATATCAGCTAGATCTGCCAACATTTGGCATATGAAATCATTTTGGGAGACACCTCCATCAATTCTAACAAATAATACAAATTTATATGAATATTCAATTTTTTTCTAAATGAAAATCAGAATTATATTTTCAATTCCTGAATCCATTGTAAGTGCTCTTCAAGATACACAATCTGTCAGGTTTCACTCAATCTTATCTATTTTAGGATATATTGTTCAAACAGTAGGTTTCAACTACTAAGTGGTATATACAAAATAGTTATAGGACTGAATATATAGGATACCCCACTTGAAAAATGCGGAGTGAGCAGAGCTGATTCAGCACTTAGAAATAACGAAAGAAATCTATAAGTTTCTATTAAAAAAAGGAAATTTATTTCAGGCACAGGAAAGTAGAATTTGCCTCAAACAAAAATCGATTTGTTTCGGTCTATACCAATATATACAATAGCTTCTTCAGGCATGTCTATAATTAACGTTAGTATAGCGAAACACGTGTTGTGGTTTTGTAAACTGTGTAGTAAAAATTTCACAATGAAGTGTTTCTCAAATATATTATGAATTTTCATCAAGTGCCTATAGGCCGATTTCATCAAACAAATTCGTAAACATTTTAAAAATATTGTGCTAGTGAAACTGAACTTCACAGATAATGAAAACTCTGAAATTCGATTTGAAACTTTAAAGTTGAACATTATCGATCTCAATGAAGTAAATCATATTGAAAACTCTTCAGAAGTGCCTCATGAGACTTTCATAAACTTGAAAAATGCCAGTTGATTTTAATATTAGTGCCTGGACTATAATTATTTACTTTTTGATGTCTATAGCCATTCTATATTTTGTATATCAAGTGTATCAAATAAACATAAAATCAAGAACTAAGCAGACACTGCAGAATTACAAAATATCTACCAATCTTGTTGTTACCCCCAGGATTTCACTCTAAGGGCAGAGAAGTAATAGGACTGAATACAATAGGATCACCTACTTGAAGCATGCTGATTGAGCAGCGCTGATTCAGCATTTTGATAAATGCAGGCGTAGAGCTATTTTTACAGCTTTTGTAATCTTTTGTGAATATGTTAAATCAATTAGTAAAAGTTCCCCTCAAAATAAAATTGTTTTTAAAAAATATTCCAAAAACCAACTTTTTTTCTCAAGTGTTACCAAGTTTAGACTAAAATAATGAATTAATTTTTTGTGACACATCTGAAAGTTATTAGCCTTTTATTGCTTTATATGTGGACATATACCAAGTCCGTCCTATCTCCTCGATGATTGAATTATAATTTTTGAATATTTTAACCTACAAAATTACTTACTATAAGTATAAAAAGGAACTTCTTTTTTCAAAATTAATCTTTATTCATTCAAAATATCCTCCAACCAATCCTCTAATTCATCAGATTTTTCTATTATTAGAGATCCTCTAACATCAACTTCTGCAGAATTATCAGGTATCTCTGGAAACAATGCTTCATCTTCTGGAAGAAAACTCTCGAAGTTTGATAGCATATTCTTTTTCATTAATCTTTCGTCACATTCTTTAGCTTCAGCTTTCATGACTTCAATCTGTTGTTTGGAAAATGTTCTTTCATCGATAGATAATCTTTCAAAGAAGGGAACAGTCAAAATGCTCTCTTCCAGTTTCACAAGATCCAAATTGAAAAGGCTGTTGGTTGAATCAGTTTGGATTTCATGAGACACAAGTTTTTCATTCCTAAATTGAAAATGTTTGCCCTGACTTAAAGGGGCACTGGCAAGGACAGAAAAGTCTAGACTGTTCACTAGAGATGAGTCCTGATCATTATCATTTACTTCATATCTGTCCCAATTCGATACTAGATGAGACTTCGATTTTGAAGGAACATATTTAGGATTTTTGGTAGAATTTCCTTTATATTTCTGCTTATTTGTGATATGTTTTAAACCTCTGCTCTTGTCTTTCTCCATTATCATGAAATCGAATTAATTCCTACCTCAACGTTGTAATTATTGTTGAATTAAAATTCATGAGATTATTTGGATTTTCATACAACCATACAAGTATTGAACACCATCTGAACAAAACAATAATATATATAAAATGTCAATAATAATGGTTCTACAAAGTATTTTATAAACAGTGTTGCCAACTGGATGAACTACAATGTCACTATACATGAACAAAAATTCCGCTACACTTTACTTCTATACGGTGACTACGCTGCTTCATATTTCATTACCTTTGTATATTTGACGCACAATATCGCTACACATGAACCAACATTTCGCTACACTTTACTTTTATACGGTGACTACACTGCTTCATTTCACATGCTTGTATATCTGACGCAATCAGTTCGCGCAACCGCCCTATACCACAGAATTGACAGTACCGTTCAAGTAGACGGTACCTAATTTTCTAAATTTGCAGCAGTTAATTTTTGAAAGCTGTCATCTTGACCAAATATTTCTTAGCTTGAAATAAGTTTTTGTTTTTATTTGATCATGTCTCGTTCCCGTCAATTTCAACTGCGGTAGTTTCGTCCAGCTACAATGATCATTCTTCAGAGTCATAGGGGACTGTAGAGAATCATTCCTCAGAGTCGTAGGGGGCTGTGTTGTTAGAAACGCAAGTTTGTAAATGCACAAAATGGCACATCAAATATTTTCCATTTCCATTGTAATTTGCTCCATATTATAATTTATATTACTCGAAACACTCGAGACTTAGTTTCAAGATATTGGAGGTTATATGGTTTATGATATGAATGAAAATATCTTTCATCATGTAATGCCCTCAGCTACTAAGACCATAATGTATTGACTGTGCATTCAATTATTCAAGTGTCAGCTTCGACTAGTGAAATGTATACTATACGTATAAAGTTCACTGACTTCGAGTGATGTCCAGTGCCTTCTCTTCTTCCATATTTTTATCAATATTGATTATTTGTAGAAAATGTCGCTACTTTGTGTTCAAATCCGCTACGCCGCTACTGTCGAGTAAATTTCACTACGGTAGCGGAATTCCGCTACTGTTGGCAACTCTGATTTGAATAACAATTCGAAAACAGAGTAGCCAATCGAAAACTATCAAGACCGTAGAATATTGAAAACTGTTCCATATTATAGGAAATTATTTTGCAAAACTTATGCGAATTATGAGTGGGAAAGTGTCCTATTCGAAAACGATGTGGTTTTTATGAACTGGCATTAGCATATTGAGTTAATTAATACATTAAATCCATTATTATTTAGACGAGTACCTATATAATTGGATATATAACCATCATAATCTGAAATAATAATTATTTTCAAATTTGTAATCCATTTGGTATTTGGGATTTTCAAAAAACACTCAGTTGTTAACTGAAATAGTCTTTTTTGTAAATTGGTATTAAAAATATCATCAACTCATTGTTCATTTGCAGAAATAAAACACTTAGGGTGCTACTACTCAGTGTCTAGGCACACGTTAACGTGATAATATCTAAATACATTTCGAAGGAAAACTTTTCATCATACAGAAAGATTACAAAATTAATAATTGATGCAAGAATGAATTACCCTCATATTTTCAAATTATTTACGAGAATATGTTTGTATTTCAAAGATACACACTGAGTCTCGAATCGTCTTTTGATGGAAAACTTTTTTGGTTAACAATTTTTCAGAAAATTCTACTCTTCAAAGAAGTTCTATATTATCTGAAACCTAGATTACACAAATCCAATTCGTAGAAAAACTTTTTATTATATTATTATTAATATTATTATTAATATTAATATGATGACGAAGGAATATTTGAAAGTGGTCCAGAGAATACGAATCGTCTAATTTAAAATTTGATGGCAACAAAATATGTAAATGAAAATGTGTTAATGAAAAGTTCATCGGCATTTTTTTATTTATCTGAAAATAACGGATATATTTTCTACTTTTTTGTCAATATCTCTCGAATTGTATCCTTGTTTCTCATACCAATTTTAGGAATTTTATAGGTTGCGATTTCAAAACTGACAGCATAGTGACATACCACTCTTCAAAAAATAAAGGGATTTTAATTTTTCTCAAAAAATATTTGAATAGTTATCAAATTCGATTTTGTTCCCTTCAAAGTAGTTTCCTTCATTTATAATACACATTTATATAAACCTACAATGTGTCAGCGATTTTTCCAATCCTCGAAGAAGTTCTGATATGCACTTCCTTTCTTCCTTTATCTCCTCAAGCGTTACAAAACACCATTCTTTCAAGAGTTTTTTCAATCTTGGGAACAGGAAAAAGTCGCAGGGGGCCAAATCTGGTGAATACGGTGGCTGAGGCTGATTATAGTATTATTTTTGACCAAAAAAATATGAACAAGTAATGACGAGTGAGCAGGTGCATTATTGTGATGCAGAGTACCGGACGTTTTCTTCGTATTGCTTCTGGCGAACGGCGCATAACTTCAAGATAATACTCCTTATTGACTGTGCGACCACGTGGCAAGAACTCCTGATGCATTATGCCACGGTAATTGAAGAAAACAGTGAGCAAAACCTTGACATTTGTTCCAACTTGACGAGCTTTTTTTGGTCTTGGCTCTCCTGGGCTCTTTTCAGTTTGGTTTCGATATCATAACCGTATTCCCATGATTTTTCACCAGTTATGACCCTTTTAAGCAAATGATGTCGGCGTCGTTTGATAATTCCTGAGTGATATTCATGCAACGGTTTTTTTGGTAAAAATTCTGCAATTTTGAAACGAATTTCGCTGCCACACGCTTCATGCCCAAAATTTCCGGAATATTGAATGGCTTGCACTAACCGACATGATATTCTCAACAACTTCTCTGATAGTGATTCGAGGATTCTCCATAACAGTTATCTTCACTTTCTACACATTTTCATCGGTTGTTGATTAATCTTCTCAACCTTGTATGAAAAGCTTGAATCACTTGTGAATTTCTGACTCAGAGTTCAATCAACGTATGCCACTGTCAACATTTTAAGTGTTTTTGAACACTCAATTTCATTTTTTACACAAAATTTCATGCAAATTCTTCGATCTATTTTTTCGATATCAGAAAATCTCCGAACACGTAAAACACTTCTAATACCAACAAACTGAACATGCCAAACAGTTGAAACTATGAAAATATGTTTGAGATGAGTATACCAACATAAAAAAATCGCCAATCGAATGTATGTAGCCCGCAAAACTTGAACATTCACCTTATTTCTTGAACAACGAACTATGTCTAGATTTAAAGATACTATTGTACCGACTATATAATGTTACTGATTCATTTTTAATAAATACTAATGTATAGTAGAATAAAATGTTTTTCGTGTCCAAAGTGATTAAAAACAAATCTCACAATTCTCTACCTTAATTTATAGAACCTACCTTACCTTATAGAACGGTATATTCCAACACGTTCCTTTTTTAGCAACTCAAACGCTAAAACCAATTGATAAACTATACTTTCCAAAACTGCTCGTATCATGTGAGCATTTTTCGTGGTTGGTGTGATACCTATGAAACCAGCAGCAGCTTTTTCGTCACCTATAGGAGGCTAAAAAATGTTAGTTTGGTACAGAAACATACTTTTATTTCTTCTTTTACCCCTAAACCACTAAATGCGGGTACGAAGTACACTCCATTACTATCTTCCACTTTGGATGCAATTTCAGATGTTTCAGAAGGAGACTGAACGAATCCTATAAATGTTTTAAAAATGAAGTCATTTTACAGACGATATATGTTTAGTTTGACAACATTATGGTCGCCAAGATGAAAGATTTGATCTGTTGTAGCTACTATAACAAATGCTTTTTTAAACAATAGATAACTCTAAAATCCTTATTCCCGTGTGGATATTATCTGTTTCATCATCCTAGGCGACCATAAATAAATATGTTTCATTCGAATATACCATTTAGCAGTAACCACTGAATTAGAGAACCGGCATCATTACAGGAAACCTCGGAAATAAATGTAATTTCATTTTTTATTTTCCATCCAACTATAGGGTATATTCCATTCAAACTAGGATGGAGTTTGCCTGACGTATTGATGTTGAGAAATGATCCTGTACCCAGAGTTACTTTAACGTCATTTGTTTTGAAACTGCACGTACCAAACATGGACGATGATTGATCTCCCATCTATACGAAACAATGTTCAAATTTTCTCTTACAAATATTGGCGATTCTTAGTTTTTATATTCTAAATGAAGAAATTTAAAATAATCTTACCACACATCCTATTCTTAAAGGCATTCCAAAAAAATCTTTCAATGTAGATCCAAACTCATAGTCATTATCAACAACCTTTGGAAGAATGTTTACAGGAATTTTCAGTAATTTAGCCAAAATTCCGTATCCTAAATCAAAAGGATCATAAAATCCTGTGCAACTAGCGTTCGATATATCACTGACGTAAGTTTTTCCTCCAGTTAGCTTATATATCAACCAAGTGTCCATAGTACCAAACATTAAGTTATCACTCTCTAAAGCCTTGCTAACTTCACTTATATTTGCAATAATCCATAGAAGTCTTCCCGTCACCTGAGAAAATATTTATGAAAGCACCGGCTATAAATAAAATTAGGCGAAATTATTGTTACGTTTTATGGTCTTTTTTAAGATATAACAGCATTCAGTAGTAGGTACCTAGGAAACGCTAAGATCAATTTCGGAAAATACATTCCCAGGTTTGTAATTAGCATTTTGAGACATCTGTGAGAAAGGAATAGAACTACAAACCCGATGAAAAATTTAAAAACTTCGAAGAGAAATTAACGGATTACTAAAAAAATAAGTTTTTGAATTGTTTTGAAGAAGAAGCCATTTTTGCAAAACTGCAAAAATGCTCTTTTCATTTCAAGCCCAAAATTTGGTCCAAAACTAAGCACTTCAAACCGGTGAAACTTCTAGGACATATTTCAAGTACATAAAATATATTGGTAATTATATTGAACACATGCATTTGTTCAATGCTGCAACGTTCTCCGTTGTACACTCATCTGATCGTTTGCAATAGTCAAATTGCAGCACAAACATGGCAGCATTGTTGGAGGTGTTGAAGAGTTTAATCTCCGCTTCTTCTATCTTGATGACCCTTCATCATTCGCGGGATACAGGTTGTCGTTCCGAGTGAAACTTTTTCCACATTCAATACACGTGTACATATCGTATATAATGCCAAACGAATATGGAGATAATTTGAAATGACTGAAACATTCACACTGCCGTTCTTATATGAGCACAACCCCCTCCACTCCAACCCAAAGTAAACCTACGAGGTTTCATTCAAGTTTGAATTCAAGGTCAAATGGTGAGGCCCAAGCTTAAGGTATTATATCAAGAACAGTGCCGATCATCAAGGTTAAACACTGTTCTCAAGGTCATACGGCACATAGCTCAAGGTCGTGTGGATGATTCGAAGTCACATGATGTGCACATCGCCCAAGGTCGTGTGACGTCGTTCAAGGTCGACTAATAATGGTGGAGGTTCAGAACCGTCATTGAAACCCTACTACAAACTGCGAATTTCAACCTCTTAATCACTTAAGTGTGTCTGAGAGCGAAAGTATATCCTGTTAGTTTAGGAATTAGTAATTAGTGTACTTCATCTTGTAAAGACACCAACTTGGTTGGTGAATCGATGTCGAGGAGAGTGTTACAGTTCTGGCGTTTGAGAAAAGTGTTTTGAGCATTCAATACATTTTAAATGAGTATTGTAATAGATACACGTACATACTTGCTTGAATAAATTATTCTTCCTGAAAATTAATCTTCCCCAAAATTTATAAATCTCCCCCTCCGAAATTTAGAGCTAAATCCGCCCATGGAACACGTAGATTTATTAGATGAAAAATTGACTCTTCCACTCGCGAATATGGCAAAAAGTATTGACTTTTAGGAAAAACTTCAAAAAACAAAACTTGCTTAGAATTAGTCAAGTCATTCTATCTACTCCTAGATTTATTTTCATTCAAACATTTTTTTTACACACAAATGAAATATCTGTTTTTTGAAACGACATCAGATTGGTTCCTGAAACATCATCGTTCCTTTCAAGGCGCCTTCTCACGAGTCAAGTTCAGTTGACCGATAATAGTTGATCAACAAAAGTTGAATATCACTTGAATTAATTTTTGTTTAAGTTGTTCAACCTGAAATGTTTTAATGTATTTAATTTTCATAGGTTCTCAGTTCCTACTAGGTTATTCTTTCAACTTTTGTTGATTAATTAAAATCGTTCAACTAAACTTGACTCGTGAGAACGCACCTTCACAACTAAACTAAAAAAATGCAAACATGAAAATGAAGTTTTAATAAAGTAACATATAATTTTTATTTCTCCTAATTTCCTCTTGATGATGACATGACATGAAAATAATTGTATGCACTAATTGAATGGTAGAACATTTTATGATCAAGAAATATATCTATATCAGTGAATACTTACATGTTTACACTCAATCTTGAATTTACCTCCTACTCCAAACTTTTTGATTCTAGTGAAGAGATAGAGGAAATAGCAACTCCATCTCAACATCTGAAACATATTTGCGATGTATTTTTTCTTTAAAATTTTTAGAGTTCATGAAAAAATGTACTATATTCCAATAGGGAAGTTATTTATCAATGTGTAGTTTATCAAGAACCAAGTTGAATTCCGTATTTTCTAGATAGCGGTTAATTGGAAAATTAGTTTGAGAAAACTGTTCTTTTGCAAAGCAGAGAAGTAATTTTCACTTTTTAATAGATTTATCCACTGGTGCACTCTCATTAAGGCCCCAATAAATTTTATACCCTGATGAATTCAATCTGAAGAATGAATTATTTGCAGGCTCTCATATGAATGACGAGTCTACAATTATCTACTTTACTCTGGCACATGGCAGGAAATTACGGCGAAGGCACTGAATTCCAGTTTTATTTGAGATTTGATTATTATTATTTTCTTTTGGTTTCTGTTTTCTTGTATCGTTTTCATTTGTTTCTTTATTATTAAATATAGCAGTTTTAGATTTAAAGCCGCCTTTTAATTCAAAGTGTTTACGAATTATTAACATCTTTCTCAACTGCAACTAAAGACCTCCTCTTCGGGCAGGAGGCCAAACTCAAGCTCCTTCCGAGGTAGCCTTAATATTCAAAATTTGCTGTAGAGAAATCCGCATCTGGTGACAGCAGCTGCCAAATTTATTAAACAAAACAAATCACGACAATAGCGAGAGGGTTACAAATGGTTAAAGCTGAATTAATTTTTTTTAGAAATAATAGACAGTCAAAAATGAAATAATTCGTGGACACAATACTCCAAAAAGGGGGGCAACCCGCGGATATATATATATATATATATATACTCATATACTCACAACTGCTGGCCACGACGAATTCAGATCTTTCAGAAATTCTGCCGCTCTGAGATCCTTCCATGTTATAAAATTGTGTAGAGGTTCGCCTGTATCTTTTTTCCATGTGATGAAGGTAGATCTTTGAGTGGCTATTCCAAAACTTTTTATATCGGCAATAGATACGTTTGCTTCTGATAATGAATAAACTTCAGTTAACAAAAATGTACTTAGAACATTGAAAAGGATGTGGATGCTAAAAAGTTTGAATTCCATTGTCTGAAAGGATGTACAGATTCGAAATAGAATCATTCACGTCCGATTTTTTGTATCTTTGTATCTTTTAGACAATTGAATTCAATATGAAATGATGTCATCTTCATTATGAAGAAGGGTAATAAAGTTTCGTACTTTATTGTCGTTCTGAATACTTCTTTATGTGAGCACAAGCGGGAATGTTTCGACAGAAATATATATAGTAGCATGACTTGCAGGATATTCTGTACATAATTTATTGTACAAACCTTATTCATCTTTATTCATACATGTTATTCATTTATACATGTGATTATGTTTTCAACTATAAATTTTCTAATGATTAACGGATTTCGATGGAATTCTTTACTGCGAAACATCAAAACCTGCTGAATCTAGTGGAGCAAACATAATTTTGATTAAAATTCTAAAATTGAATTGGTGTGATAATTGGGTGAGAGACTTTTTCAAATCGTATTCCCTTATAACTTTTTTATGACGAATGCATTTTGACATACTCCATTTCAAAACATTGATGTGGCCATGGTCTTCAAACCCGAAAAATAGTGAAACTGAAAACCTCGGCCGCATAAGCCTTAGAACTGAGAAGTATATAAAACAAAGAAAAGTGGGCCTTATATCGATCCTTGAGGGACACATTATTTATTTTGAGGGTGGTCGATTTTTTGTTATTGAGTATGATACACTGAGAAGGGGTTAGCAGGCAATTCTCAAGCAGAGTTACGACGCTAGAGGCAACAACCCAGATTCTTCAGTATTGCCAGAAGTAGGGAGTGGTTAATGCGATCAAATGCTTTAGAGTAGAGTAGGCCAGCAGTACTAAAAGACGAAGTTTGTTATTGTCGGCAGAACAATGTAAATCATTTACAACCTTCGAAAGAGCTGTTGTGCAGCTATGGTTTGCCCAGAACCCTGATTGACAGTTTGGTAATATATTGAATTCATTCAAGTCGGTCGGTAGCCGGGCGGTTCGATGTGGGTGCTTTTTTTCACTCAGTCAAGTGGCCGATGTGTGAGTCAATGGTTCAAACCGCAGGCCTAACGCTCGATTTTCACTTGTTATCGTCCAACCCGTGTTATAGGAAGCACACGTTAAAAGGTACGACCTTGTTAGTCCTTGGCTCGCACAAGGTTCAACTTCTGAAGGTTGTCGTTCGTAGGGGTGCAATAGCTGGGTAACGAAAAAAAAGGAGTTACGCATCTGCAAGTTCAAAATTTTTTCAAATGCTTTAGATATGGCACACAAAATACCAATCGGGCGAAGGACATTCAGACTCTTTGCATTGACTATTTTGGCTAGCGGAAGAACGATTGTTTCCAGATTCTTGGATAGGTATTTTTTTTAATAAATGCATTGAATAAGTAGCATGTGTGAGGTAAACAACACTATAATAACATGTGAATGCTGATATTATAAGGTCCAATTTAATACCTAACAGTTTAATTGTTGATTTTTTCAACATCTGAGAGGTGTTCTGGAATTGACTTCTGACGTTTATGAGCTCAGCTAGTTCCTTCCATAATTGTTTACTTTTCGATAAGCAATAGTCGAGTCTTGAGAAAACTATAATTCAAGAGCTTTCGGCTAATGTTGACATATTTGTTACAACTGGCTGGACTGCCTATTAAAATTGTCAAAAAAAATGAGATATACTTACTTTTTATAGTTTGATTAACGACTTCCAAAACATCACTAAACAGTTCATCAGGATTTATTTCTACCCAACCAGGTTTTGGATAAAGCAGTCTAACCTATAATGACAAAAATTCTTATTTTTCTGTGAAAATTGGTGAAACAGTTAATCTCAATGAGCCTTTTTCCTGGGAATAATACAGCTGTAACGTGTCACGAGGGGCAGCACTAGTAGTAGGGATAAACATAAACTATTCACATTTAAAACATTGTTATTTACGTAATATTAATTTATTATTTTAAACATATAAATCCGATATGAAAAATAATTTTTGCTAGTATAATGCCACAAAGCACTCCTGTTTTGCGAATTGTACGTCGGATAATCGATATCCGAAAGAAAACGTGTTTTTTATACCATTTATAAAACCTCATATTAATGAGGTTAGATGTAAGAAATGGATACATGCTTC
>WOGO01002918.1:0-15060 GCA_015342085.1 Leptinotarsa defecta | reverse complement strand
GGTTTCCGTCATGATTTCACATAATTCTGTTCTTCAATCAGGATCATCTTCAGTTAATTGGTGTACCATTTTAATTTTATATGAATGATACCTATTCCTCTTCAAAAGTCTCCACACAATAGAATGAGACACCTCACATACATTTGCGATGGAATAAGTAGACTGTTCAGAATTTACAAGCATCCCACCAATTATTTGCACTTGCTGTTCTTCCGGAATGGACGGATGACCTGGAGACTTTTTGTTATGTACACTACCGATAGTGTACATAACATTTTCTAGAGATAGGAAAACTTTCATTGGCAATCCTTTCGATCCTGTAAAAGTAACGCTCGCACCGTAAATAAAAATCGCTCCATCTTTTTCTTCAAATGGACGAGAATTGACCATTTTAGAGATTGTTGACGTGGTACCTTTCTACTAGTAAAAGCTAAAACTAAATGAGAATATTCTAACTGAACAGTGATGTTCATTGTCGTATTGACATTTTTTGTAATTTTTATACAAACAAAAAATAACTTGCCTAATCGTGTTGTTGGAATTAGTATATGGCAGATAAAAAGGAATATTTCTAGAAATATCGATATGAATGTGTTTGTCTTCAGGAAATAATTAAATGTTCAGCCATTTTGTAGTAGGTGAAGATATTGACTTCATATTCTAGGGTTTTCAATTATTCGTCAGGAGCTTCACAATGATGTGGGGTCACAAGACCCCCTATTCATGCATTAATTTCATTATCCCAAATTTCAATTTTTTGAGTTGACCTATTCAAAAAATAAAAGAGAGGGGTGCCGAAAACTAACGAGTTGAGAATATACCCCGGCAACTCTAGTCATGAAATTGAAATGAATTGAAAAGTCAGCGGTCAATTCTACTCACCCCGTTATTAGACAAAAACTCCATCCCCTTCGCTACTTGATACACGAAAGAAGTCAAATCTCTCGAGGTGAGGGACCTGCTATGTCCGTGCATATTATTGTAATATCTCTCCGCCCTCGAGTTCCTTAAATAGCTCTGCAGCTTTCCTTTGCTTATGAATTCCATAATGAGAAAAATGGGCTCCTTATCTGTGCAGCATCCCAGTAATCTGACGACATTGGGATGAGGATCGAGCATTTTCATAACTTGTAGTTCCGAGATAAGGTCGGACCTTTCTTTTTCGTTCGCATTTTCCTTTAGAGTTTTCACTGCGACTACCGTCACTCCGCTTTGTGTACCTAAAACAGTGGGATTTTATCTTTAATGGGATTCGTTTTGCGGCATTTGGAGATGTTTTTTTCTATAACCCTGTAGATCAAGGAGATAGATGGAAAAGTTCTTTGGGCGATAAATATACAGGGTGACTAACTAGGAACTGCGTCAATGAATACTGCAGAAAATATGAGTAGAAAAATTATGGAAATTTGTTAGAATGAGAATAATGATCTTGTTTCTATAACCGTGTAGATCAAGAAGACAGATGGAAATGTTCTTTGGGCGATGACTATACAGGGTGACGGTCCAGGAACTGCGTCAATGGTTACTGCGGAAAGTATAATTAGAAAAATTATGGGAATTTGGTAGAATGAGAATGATGATTTTTTTCTATGACCATGTAGATCAAGAAGATAGATGGAAATGTTCTTTGGGCGATAAGTATACAACGTGACGGTCCGATAACTGCGTCAATGGATACTGCGGAAAGTATAATTACAAAAATTATGGGAATTTGGTAGAATGGGAATGAGAATGATGATTTGTTCCTATGACCATGTAGATCAAGAAGATAGATGGAAATGTTCTTTGAGCGATGAGTTTACATGGTGACGGTCCTGGAACTGCGTCAATAGATACTGCGAAAAGTATAATTATAAAAATGATGGGAATTTGGTAGAATGTGAACGGAAATGATGATTTTTTTATGACAGTGTAGATAAAGACGATAGATGGAAATATGGATACTGCGGAAAATATGAGTAGAAAAATTATGGAAATTTGGTAAAATGAGAATGAAAATGATGATTTTTTTTTCTATGAGCGTGTAGACCAAGAAGATAGATGGAAATGTTCTTTGGGCAATGAGTATATAGGGTGACGGTCCAGGAACTGCGTCAATGGATATTGCGGAAAGTATAATCAGGAAAATTATATGAATTTGGATAGTTTGAAATATCAAATGAAAAATTGCATTTGCAGAACAATTTTTTCAGTTTCTGTCATGGCACTTTTATAGAAAATTGTTCATAGTGAATGATAAATATTCCGAATCAGTCATTTGTCATAAGTCATGTGTCCACAAAAACTATAGAAGGATTTGCCGAAGGTTACTTTTTGAAAAACATTCGAAATGATAATCACGTTCAATTATAGTCTCTACACCTGAAATACACATTTTTCGTAAAAATGAATATTTCATTTATCATTATTTGAAGAAGATTTATATGGCTGGGATCGAATCAAATGAATAAATAAAAGAAGTGTCAAGTTTCTAAACGCCGGATGTCTACCATTGAGGATGATAGTTTTTCGAGTACGTAAAATTTTACTTCTTTCATATACTACATTGTGTAGCAATCCTGTGGATAATATCTGAATCAATTTCAAAACAATGTTTTAATATATATCCAATAGGTCTGATGGTTTTTCAAATAGTAATATTATCAACACGACGACACTACTTTTCGTGCCCTGAAGAAGAATTTGATTTGAATTCACAGATGTATGGATGATACCTGATGGTGACACCGTGCCTATGTATTTGTTGTTCTGCAACCAGATGTTGCCCATCTTTTTACTTGACAGTGAAAATCTCACAAAAAAAAAAATTAATTGATAATGTTCATTATGCAAGCTACAAAATGAGGATGAATTGGAATGATGAGTTTCTGTACATCGAAAAACTGATGAAACTGCAAAAACTACTATAATACTCAAACTACCGTTAGTAAAGGGACAAAAAAAGTTGTTCTGAACGGTCAGTTGCGACCTTGAACCGTACAATTAAAAAATTTTTACTTTTTCTCCTACATCTCGTGCTCCTCGATTCAGATATTCGTAGCTCATTTAGATTGACCAACAGAGTTTTTCTTTTGACCCTTGCAATGTATCTTCCAGATCATGATTCAATATATGTACTTTCACGGTTCATTTAAACTTCTGTTTATATTTCAGACCACCTCAACACACTCTCAGCTACACGGGTTTGAAATGTATATTGATTCGACGAACTTTTTCAGGGGAACCAAATATCATAAACAAATACGTAATTCCACTCTTTCCGCTTTTCCTGCTACATTCAGGTAGACCCACAGGCAAGTTTTAATCTAATGCACGAAATTGATTATATCACTCGGATACTGATGAGGTTTAGGTGAATATTCAGACTGTCCATTACACCCTTCAGGTACTAAATATCCTGCTTTATGGTTCACATTGAGAGTTTCGATTTCAAATGGAAGCATTATTTTGAAGAGCTGTTTGAAAAGTTATAAGGAAGAGAAGACATTATTCCAAAGTATATGGATCTTATATATCCAGGCTGATTGAAGACAAGAAAATAAAAAGTGTCATTTGAAAAATTGATAATATGAACAAATCAAAACTGGGAAGATAAAAGACTTTGTCTGATGAGGAAAGCAATAAGAGAGAAAAAAAAACAAAATAAAAAGATCAAATTTGAAACCAGGGGATCTTTTCAATTCAATAAAAGCACAAACAAAAATATGATCAAGTAGACAGAATTATAGAATTTTCCAACAGAGACTTTCGAACTTTCGAACATGTGCAAATAATAAAATGATTTCATCAAGATGGATATTCATTTCTAGTAATGTATTGCACACTTCACCCATTTTATAATCGCTGTAGTCGTCCTATCAAGAGGAATATTCGCAATGTAGTGGATAAATTTGAGTCTACTAGTTCGGTGAACGATCGACCAACATTCGTAAGTCGACGAAATGCAAGATCTGCCAAAACCATCGCAGCTATTTGTTAGAGTGTGCAGGAAAATCCGAAGCAGTCGATTTCGCGTCGCTCACATCTTCCAGAGAAAGATTATGTTCAGTCTTTGATAGAACTTGATCTTTCTCTTGAAGATGACCACTTGGTGATTAAAATTCATGTCGAGGTTTTATGAATAACGGTTTGTTGTTGAAATAAAACCCAAATAATATTCATTACGGCACCGGAGCAGAAACTGTGTTCTTTTCTTTTGCACCTCTTCCATTGAGGTATTTTCGTTATTCTCTTAGGTTTATTTTCACAGCACTCTTCGCTGATCTAGTCCGTACTATAATTTTGGTAAACTGATGGATGTATCCATTACTACGTGGTAGGAAATCATAATGAAGACAAGAGAAATGAAACTTAATATGTTTTTACCACTTTTATTTGTAACTAACGTTACTGCAGTTACTTATTGTATAAGTTTGAAAATGTCCGTATAGGACGAAACTGCAGTAACGTTAGTTACAAATAAAAGTGGTAAAAAACAAAGAAAGTTCCATTTCTCTTTTCTTCATTCAAATTTTGGTATTTCCACAACTAGTTAAGGACCCACATATGGAGTTGATGGTTCGTGTCTCAAATTATTATCAGCTTCATCATTTCCTGAGATTTCTGAATGTTCGGACATCCAGTATAGCGTCGATTCAATTTTCTCCGCTAGTGTTTTCACTTCTCACGTGAATTGATGTTAGCAGAGTATATTCTAACTCCTGTTTCAAGTTTAATTTTCTTCTCATTTTTATACCAGGTGTTTCTGCCAAGCATGTTGTAGGCAAAACTGGATGAAATGATATAGGAGGGTCGTTTATATGCATTAGTTTTTTGTGTGAATTAGTTTAAATGTGACGATTGCATTCGTGCGAAGTCATGGGAAGGTAGTTCTACCCGTACGAAACTGGGGAACTGTCACATAACACAATGACTCAATGTACACTGTTCTTGGAAAAGAAACAAATCGAATGAATATCTGAAGAGTTATTCCGAGAAAATCAATCCAAGCGGCCTGACAAACCCGTTTGTAGGTAAAGATCGCGTTTCCATTTTGTGTTGTCTTAAGGCAGATAGATACGTACCCACCTTTGTTTGAAACCCATGCTAAGCCGGGTCGGGTCGCTAGTTGATGATGAGATCGGAGAAAACGTGGAAGAGAAGGAAGAATTTTGTATAGAAAATATTTCAGGAACGTTGGATGAAGAGCACGTAAGACAAAGGATATTTACCTTCTAGATCCAAAGCTTCACATTTCCAAACTTGTCCAAATGCTCCTTCACCTAAAATGTTGAAAAACTTCAAGCGATGTCTAGGATATTCCCAGTGGTCGGGTTTTTTGATGGTTCCTGATAATTGATGGTCGACCTGTGAAGTGGAAACAATATTAGGTATGACTTTCATCATTATGGTATATGCATTTCACATTTGACGAGATAATTTCCATTGACTATCTTAAAAAAGGTAAAACTATCAACGGCGGGTATTATGCGAACTGTTTGCAACGATTGAGTGAAAAAATCAAGGAAATACGGCCGCAGTTGGCCAAAAATCCATTATCGCAATGACCAGAATCAACGTATTGAAGTTTGAATTGCTACCCCATGCTTTCTACTTGCCAGATTCAGCCTCCTTGGATTATTTTCTGTTCCAAAATTTGACAAAAAGGCTCAGTGGTCAATGATTTTTCAACAATGAGGAACTAATGACTATTTTGTGGAGCAAGACAATTCCTTATGAAACGATAGTAAACTTATTGAAAATTTTTTATCAACATTTTTGTATTTTCTCTGTTGGGCCGGATACTTCTGGGAAGAACTTCCTTTACTAATTCTCCATACTGAAATCTCATATATTCCACCCTATGATTACTGAAAAATGACTCCTCAAAAATATGAAAGGCTCTTTAGAACGAATTGAATTCTGTTTCAAGTTTATAAGATCCACTTCGAAAGATGATTCGGTGTTCAACTTGAAACTTGTTTGTATTTTATATAACCAATCACCTGATGACACCAACATTATTAGTGAAGATTGACGTAATGATACTTTGAAGAAATTTGGTTCGAGATGATAATAAAGTTTTCAATTTCATTATTTCGACATACCTCTACACACTACCTAGTAATGTACTTACTTCTTCTACAAGAACATTTTCCTCTTCATTTTTATGTAGTTTATGCAACTTTCGTTTTGTTCTACGAATTTCCTCATAAATATCTTTAAATTACTACTACTTCTGAAGTTTTTCTTTCAACCAATAAATCTCAGTGAGCCATATTGATGTTTGCATTTTTTCAATTTGTCTCATTTTCCATTTTGTCGTCTCCAATTTATACTTGTTTTACATATTATACAATTTATACTTGCTTTGCATATATTTTATTCTGTTGTAATCTCTATAAATTACTTTTTTGATTTATTTTATTTCTTCCCTGTTTACTTTATCGTTCTTTTCATTTTGTTTCACCTTTGCTTGGTTTCATCTTCATTTGGGTTCCTGATATTGATTTATTTCAATCATTTCCTAAACACTATAATAATAACTGTATCTTTGTCCCATTAATTGTAACTAATTTCCATCATTCTCATTTTCTGTTCGATTCAACGGTATATCCTTTCATTAGTTATCGATAATTGTCTTCTGTTAGTAACTAATAGATTGAGAACTATATCCTTCTATTATGTCATCTCAAGTTTTATAAATCAGTAATATTTTTTGCTGCGTATCACTATGTTCATCGTCTGCCAATAGGCAGAATTGTAACTGGTTTTCACAAAAGTATCAATGAGCATCAATGAGTTTGTTCTTCGAATCAATAACACATTGTGTAATACAAGAATATTTCTCTTAGTACTTGTGTATATTGGATTTTTTCACTTTTTGAGTCTATTCTTTCCAGCTAAGAAACATTTCCACAGCAATCCTTTCAAGCATCTTCAAAGCTGTGACGGGAATCTACCCCTTACTCAATTTGGAAAGAGAAAATTTATGATCATAGGACTTCAGTTTTCGTTATTTCAGATTGAATAGAAACAGCCAAATGGAAATTTCACAAATCTTTCCAGTAATTTCAAGTTCCTCTCTCCATTTTGCCCCGTGACTTCAAAGTTCCTTCAGACTTTCAGCACCTTAACTTCAAGGAATAAGATATCGACCCACTTGGAATGAGAATTTATGGCAAAAGTTGAAGAAACATCTCTTCGGATCTCGAATAATTACTAAATATATCAAATTCTATAGTCTGAGCTTCAGTTGAAATTTTCAACAACTTAAGTTTGATAAATGATACATAATTGATTACGACTTCATGAAATTTTCACACACAAATGTGTGTGAGCCAATATTTTTCTTACTGATCAACTACAAATCAATCATTCAGACATCGAGTAGAAGAGGGATCATCGTGACGAGTTGCAGATGGACAAACTACATCCTTAGAGGAAGACTAATATACACATGGTGGAATTGAAAGTGATCCAGCTGAAAATCTGTCTTTGGAAAAGTGTTCTAACCCCATATTTATGGAGTATTATAATGGCCTCTGAAATTTGGGAGTGTGAAAATACAGTTGTCTCTGGATAATGAATGTCTAGGAATCATAGGCCTGAAACCAGCACCGAGAAGGAACTGAAAGAGAGGAGTCTGACGCAATTAGGAAAGAACTATTAGGGACACTGGAACTTGCTCATGTGAAAATATGGAGGACAACTATGAGGAATTCACCGATAGCAGCTTTTGGGTCATTTTTTATCCATATGGAGAGACAAGATCGATTCATATCGGGAATTTCATCGATTTGCAAGGGCGAAACAAAAATTTCAGAACATACAGGGAAATGAACACCAAACATGTCTACAAACCATACTATGATACAGAAATACATATTATACAACACAAATTTGGCGCTCGAAATCATAAACCCTTAACAGTGAATCCCAGAAACATGCTTGGTGAAAATACCTGGTATATACACTGGTAGAAAACAGAATATGGGATAGAAATTGCAGTACTATAGAGGTAGGGATTTTTTCAGCAGCTATCATCATACCAAGTGATTCATACTTTTATCAGTGTGCAAGAAACAATTGTTTTGATTTTCAACGAAATTAGTAGATGAGTATTATTACCAATAGCCAGACTGCACACAGGATTTTGATGAACTAAATATTGACTTGTCCGAAAATAGAAAAAGATTAAATGTATACTGAGTGTTGGCGTTTCAGGCTTTACGAAACAAACATTGAACATCTGGATGGCAAGAAGATTTATGGGAGCAAAATCATCCAGCTCACTCCAAGGCATTCATTCACCCTTCGAAGTTGAAAATCAAACAGTTGTTGGACTGGATGTTGGATCCCTGATAAGGGTAACAAATAAACTTTGGCATTGCCAAAGTAACAAAGTGCCAAGCTGTACAAGTTGAATGAATAATTACAAAGAAATCAATGTTTTTGCAACAATAATTGTTTTGTAACAAGTGTACATGCCACATTATTGACTCACTCGGCGTTTCAATGTTTTGAATCTACCGACAAACTGGACGGATATATTTTCATTTCATAGAAAAATTTTTTTCCATTCATTTTCTGATGAAGAATTGTTCATTGACAGGAGTTTTTGATTAATTTTTGCTGTGCCTGTAAAATGTCTGAAGAAAACTTACCGGGGTGTGATTGTCAGTCTGCCAAGGCTCATATCGATTGTTATAGGCTCTAGGACCTCTCCATTCATGAAGATTGAGTCCAGAGTCCTCTTGGAGTACCACGCCACCGGAAGACTCTTTTCTCTGGAAATAAAAAAGTTAAAAACCATTTCTTAAGTATGTGATCGAATTGGCCGATACTCGGTGAAAATCCTTAACATATTCAAGTGGAAATTTGATGAGAGATTCCCACTGAACAGTTTACAAAATCGAAATACGTGTTTAACTATACAGACATCATTATCACTAAAAGTTTCGTTCGATCACGGCATAGCAGCCAAGCTTTTTCGTGACTCCGGCCACAAAAGTGTCTGTTCTTAGATATCTTACTATTATTCAATTTCTAGGGAATTATTCACACTCACCATGTCATCTTTAGTGTCACTTGGTGGTCCCAAACATATCTTCTTCCTGAAAATCACAGCAAAAATGCCAATCGCCAGAAAAACGGCAATGACCGATATAACAGGAATCACAGTGGCAGTGACTTCGTTTGGTTTGACAGACTGTGTTTGGGTAGCCAATTGATTCGTAGTCTCAGTGAGCTCCTCAGTAGATTTCTCGGTAGCCGCTCTAGTTGAGGCCTCAGTCTTCTTAGTAGTGCTGCTGATAACATCGGGCTTCTTCACCTGCACAGGCTTCAGGAGAGTGGTGTCTTTTGGTGCTAGATGCAAAGGAAAATCTTCAGGGGGTACGTTCGATTGAGGAGAAAACGAGTTGTGCTGCTGTTTAGGGATGAATGAAGGATAATTGTTTCTAGGCTGGTTGAAGGGATTCGGCTGTGTCGACCTGGAGGGAAATCCAGGAAAATTTGAAAGACCACCATTGTTGAACAACGGAGGGGGACGTTCTGGTTGTGAAGGATTGTAGCGTTCTTTGGCACCATAGATGTATGCGTTGACTTCAGTTTTGGAGGAGAGTTTGCCATCAAATATGGTAACCCACAAATGTAGTACCTGTCCAGCCTGAAATTCAAACATTTGAACATGAATGATTTTGAGTAATGCTTCAAGTTTGAACAAAGACTTTCACGACCTAACGATTGAAGGGAGGGAAATTCATGCTGATGGTTCATGGACGAATGAAATCTGAGGTACTGAACGTTTGATCTGCTCCTGCGGCAGTTATCATCTATGGTATGTGCGTTGATTTTGAGATGTAACCTTCGTCCTCGGTGTCAGTGCACGTACTACTTATGACGTGGCAGGCGAAATGTTTGATACTTCGGGCTCCATTCGAACGTGGCCTACCAACCTGAATTTCTTTCTGTGTAACTTCAAGATTGATATGGTTATCATGGAACTATCAAGATGTTGATAGTGATAGATCGAGACAAGGAATTGAAATCTTTGACTTCATGGTCTACATTTTCTATATTGAAGATTATAATGTAGTCTTCAATAGACATTTTCATATATTACTATAGGGTACTACAGGAATCATCACAAACTCAACAATTTATTTTTGAAACTCCAGATTTCACATAATTATCTACAAAGGTATGAATTTGTAATTATTGATTGAGTAAATCTTCTTGCCATCCAGGTGTTCAATGTTCGTTTGGCAAAGCCTAAGGCGATGCCAATGACAGGTTCTGATCCGATAAAGCTGCTCACAGCTTAGACGAATATAAAACCATCAAGTTTTCAATTTTGGTCAAAACAGATAAGAAAAAAATTAAAAAACAAATTTCAAGTTCAGCTCAAATCATTCTGCTATAATGTCTGATTGGAACATAGAGTTTTTGTTTTTTTGTGACCGCGTAGAACACATGACTCTTGGATCTATTAAATGTTGATACAAATACGTCCTTCAAGACTATCCAAGTCATCTGTAAACCTTCTTGATAAAACGTTAGAAATAAAAGTTAATGGAAATGAAAGATTGATTGACCGACTCGAAATACTTTCGAGGAAAAACAAAATCTACGAATGAAAACTGGAAATGAAGGAATAAAGGCTGTAGTTCTTATTGATACCTACAGATGATCAAAATTATCAGGGGTACCCCTGACTTCATCCCCTGATTTCATCAGTAATATCTACTGATATATCAAGAAACTATTGATGACCAAAGTTGGTTCATCTTTTCGAAAACATGTTTTTTATGTATTTTCAATGAACTCGATAGTTCAAAAACGATTTGATATTATTGAGTTTTCATTCAAATATATCAGGAAAAAATTTAAATTTAAAAAATTATTCGAAATAAATTTTTGTTGAAGGTAATGAGGGTGTGAAAAAGTAGACTCGTTTTTTTTTTGAGTGTATGCTTCAATATGATTCAGAGAAAAAAGATAAATTGGGATATTCCTGTACTCAATTACAAGACATGACCTCTAAATGACTTCTAAGACCGTATCCATTACGATTCAGAACAACTTTAGTTCAACTACTGCTCAATGTCTCATGATGCACATAATTTTTCCCATAATTTGGCTCATCTGTCTGGAAATTTCCACAAAAATTCCAACTCACCTTTCCTTGTAAAGACTCCTCCAAATAAACTGTTCCTGTTTCGCTGTCAATACTGAAGGGCAATTTCGTGTTAGGGCCTATGCTTCCGTCACCTACATCTTTCAATTCCAAACCGAACGTAATAGGGTCTCCATCTTCATCTTGTCCACGGGCTTGGGCGACCCTTCTTCCGATAGTTTCGTTTTCTCTAATATACCAGTTTCTATCGATGAGTACCAAAGGGGGAGTATTGTCAGACAGTTGGCATCGTGCTGGAAAAATAAAGGAGACCTATTTATTATTTACTTCTATATCGTAATTGAAGAATTGTAATTCAAAGTTATTCATGGGATTATATTGCCCAGCCAAAATTTAATTTCGATGAAAATTTGAAAAAGAGATTATCTACTATCCCAGACGCTGAACTCTACGTAACGGCAGGAACCGGAGTAGCACGTATTTTTCCTGCACGGTCTTGACCGTGCATTCAAACGTTCAGGCCGTTCAGGCCTGAAAGTTTAAATGGAGTGACATGGAGTGACATTTTATGATGTTCGCTCCAACTTCGGAAGAGGAATGAAATACTCTGACAGAATTCCGATTTTCATTTCTGGAATATCATTGACTTTAGGTCGATGATGGTCACTATCTTGCAGTGACGAGTGGCTAGTGAGCCCGAAACCGGTCTGCAAGTGTGCTCGTTCCAAAATTGAGGGTCGACTCTTTCAGTTGTATTGCCAATTGCATATGCAAGAAAATTTTCTGTGAAGATTCCTGCACTGACGCCTGTCAGATATAATCCAACGCCCTCCGTGGTAATAGCCAGGGAAGTAGTTGTAAGTTCATTTGCTTTAGATTTGCAGACTGGAGTTACTGCAGCAGTGATTGCTTAGACGAGCAGACCCCTTGGCTGCAAACTCACTGCCCTACCGTCGATCGTGTATGTAGATAGAAACTCACTCATCCTATAACAGTTTGGAACTACAAACTGGTCGGACCTTCTGGAGTGCTCGAAGAAGCACTCCAGTAGATTGTAGTAGTGGAGTAGATTGTTGTTGAACTCTTTTCAGGCGCTCTTTTTGGGCGACTTCGTCGAAACTGTTGACGGCTTAAGACAAAACATACGCGTTGTCAGATTCGAAAACACATGCTAACGATTTTGCGACAGGGGTAGGGCTCAATACTCCAACTTCGTTGGAAATTAGTTCTTTCGCGGGCTGTACGGGTTCAGCTAAAGGACTCAGTTCAGCCTCATTTCGAGTACCCTTTCCCTGTTCCGTCAAAGTTTGACAATTCTTATGCGGTTCTTCTACCACATTGCCCCTCTCTGGTAATTTATTGCAAGAATATTCATGAGAATTCAGCTGTGCGAGAAAAAAGCAACCATTGAGTGGTCCAAGAGGGAAAGCAAATAATTCAGTATTTATGAGATCTTAGTTACTGCAAATATATTTGATTATTGAACCCGTGTGTTGAGGTACCTGTGTGACAATTAACATGCATAAATGAATTGAAAAAGATGAGATTGGTTAACGATGATGTACTTTGTAGGGTTTTCAAAATTGTTATCAAGATCATACTGAAAAAAACTGAATTGATCAATAATTATTTGAAACTTGAGAACACTCTTCAATAAGGGAAGCTCAATCTACGTAGGTGTATGTTACTTCAAGGTGAGAAAAATATAATTGATTTTGCGTCAAACACAGTCTAAGTGTATGATTAGTACGAACTAATTGCAAGACGCATTAGAATAACGCAGCTTCATGTTGTAGATAACTTCATTAATTGATAATTGCTCCTTCAAAGATGATGGTGTATATCAGACACGAAGATATCAAAAATGCATTTTGTTGATAGGAGTTTCGTGACTATCAGGTCGTGACAAGGATATGATAAAGTTATATCAGACAATAATTGGCGATTCATACTCCAATAACCAAGCTCATGCAATGACTATGAAAGACTTTTGAAACGCAAACTTCTCTTAAATTTACTACGATTACTGAAATTCGTTATTTTCAATGATTCTATCAGAACCGGTTTGGTGTATTTTTTTGATATAAGTTGAAAAGTGAGGTAAAACCAATAGTACAGAATCACTGTACTATTGGTTTTCAATTTATCAGCTGAAACTCAAAAGAAAAGGAATGAACTCTTAAACTTTATTTGAAAAATATATCACAACATGTTTCGCTGGCATAGTAGATTTGTCAAGTGATTTGAATACTTCAAGTTGTTTCTTAGACTGATATTTATATACTACAGGTTTGGACTACCTCCAAAAATTACCTAAACCTCTACATAAGGTACTTTTTCAATTACGATCACCTGAAGTATATTACCTCACATCTACATAAATAATAATTGTTTCTCGAATTTTGAGAAAACAAGTACAATAATGGTGATATATTCAAATTCAATTGGTCATTCATTAGAATGTTTGAACTCTCAAGTTTATTAATTTCCATTGCTTCCAACTGAATCAGTTTCAAACCTTTATTTTCTATGTGTAAAATTTCGAACTATTCGTTAAAGATATGATTTTCTTCTAGAAGATGATTTGAATATGTTGAATTTGTTTTCTTATTTACAAAGCTCGTATGATGTTCCTTGATTCCATTCCTAAATGTTCTGCCAGTTTGACTAATATATACCTTAGGCACGTTCCACACTTTAATTTGTATACTCCTGATTTCTCGAATTTCAATGTTTTTTCTTCATTATTTGTAACTAAATTTCCCAACGTATTACTTGTTTTATATGCAATTTTAATATCTCGTTTCCTCAAAAATTAAGCCACTTTTTTCGCTGGTTGTCCAAAATACGTTAAAGCTCTATAATTTGATTATCTACCTTATCAATAGGAAAAACGTCTCGAATCGTCTTTCGGCAAGTATTTTGTTTATTAATTCGGCTTTACACCCATTGTTAACCGCAATTTGCTTGATGATATTGAGTTCTTTATTGAAAATATCTATTAAAAGATGAACATTGACTAATCTGTGAATCATGCTATTATAAGCTGCTACTTTGTGTTGATAAGGATGGGTAGAATCGTAATCTATAGTTATATCCGTATAGCACGGTTTTTGATAAATTGAAAAATCATGTTTGTTGTTCATTCTACAAATTGTGAACTCCAAGAAATTGATTGAGTTGTCTGATTCTATTTCAATAGTTTAAAATCTGTTCAAAATCTGTTTTTCCGTTAATCAGCTGTCGCCCCCATACGAACGACAACTCTCAGAAATTGAGAAACTTGTTCGAGCTAGGGACTGACGAGGTCTTACCTTTTAACGTGTGATTCCTAACACGTGTGATTCCTAATGGAGAATTTAATGTTTTCATGAATTTTGTCAATATCCCTATGGGATATTGACTGAGGCTGAGGTTTTCAGTGTCACTGTTTTTCGGGTTTGAAAGCCGTGGATTTTTGGAATTTCCTCCTTTTAATTTCGGCTTTCAAACCCAAAAAACAGTAACACTGAAAATCACTATTATTAAACATATAAATTTTGTTAATATGGGATATTAACACAATCACTATTATCAAACATATGAGAAACTATTTATATAAATGGATACAACACGTGATAGAAATCGATGGTGAATGAACTAAAGACAGAGCAGATTGCATGCTCTTTCTTTAATTGTTGACGACCTATCATACAAAGTTTATTTCGTCAGACACCAGTTAATGCTACCAGGATATGTTAATTATGGAGTGCGCAGCAAAGTTGAGAGTGAGACCGATGGTGTTTTCAATGCCGGACCTGCCCGAAGCATGATAAAGAATGAACACGGTCGATGGGTCTACAACAGACACTTTCACTAAACAAGTTTGGTATTTCGGAGGTGTATTTCTCAATGACAACGGAATGTGATTCGTTATTGCTGGCATCAGGAGTTTCTACAAG
>WOGO01002916.1:0-15060 GCA_015342085.1 Leptinotarsa defecta | reverse complement strand
GGAATTCATTTGTTTAGTCAATTACCAAAATTTGGATGATTTTGAATATTCACTTGAAAAGTTATCAAAGAAAAACATTTTTCATTTTGTAACTTCGAGGGCCCGTTACTTGGTAACGAAGGATTTTAGGAAAAAAAGTTATATGAAGTACTGGTGATATTTTGACCCCATCTATACATTCCCGAGAGGAAAAGAGGAAGTCCAGGGACACCCTGTATATGCCTGTAGAAAAACTTCGGAATATGAACTGTTACTGTTTTCCACCCTCAGGTTCATACAAGCTAATGAACCTGATGTAGTCCTTCTCGACCACCAGAGCAAGACGATATTTGCGTGGAGTTTTCAGCTCCTGGCGAGACGAATATCATCCGAAAACAGGAGATAAAACAGATGAAGTATCGAGGTTTTCTCTTAGAACTTCGCAGACTCTATCCAGATCATTCTGTCAAGATTGTTGTTCTGATTATTGGAGTCCTTGGTGGAATGATACTCTCTCTACACACGAATCTTGATATCATACCGGTCTGAAACACTGAGGCAGAAATCATAACCGGACAGGATTGCTCGGAACACATGATTCTCGGACCCATTGATCACTTACCCCACGGTGTGGGGAGTAGTCGTTGGTTGATGATGCTGGCACGCCCTTCCTAATGCATCAGGGACGGATGTTTTATATGGACGATCCTAAACTTTATGCCTCTGGAGAGAAGAATCCCCCCATCAGTCCTTGAGGGTTGTGGAAGAATACACGCATGCTATCGGTATGAAATTTGGGATGGACAAATGTGCAATGGTCCATCTCAAAAGAGCTGCATCTCGTAGATGGAAGCATCCTACACCATTTGGATGCCGGAGAGACGTATATTTACCCCAGGATGGAACAAAGCCACTCACAAGAGGTAACAGCAGTGAAGAAGTTTTCAGCGGCAAGTATCAGCATAAACTCTAATAAATCTGGTCATCGGAACTGTCGGGGAAGAACAAAGTTGCTGCAACAAATATGCTTGCTTGCCGTTCCAATCTCACTCTACTTGTTTGGAGTAGTGAAGTGGACTCTGGAGGAGCTGTATCAACTCGTCGTAAAGACACGAAAAAGGATGCATCTTTATAGGAGTTTGCATTCCAAATCGTCTGTTCCACGGTTGTACTTTCCCCGACGACAAAGAGGTCGTGGACTTTTGAGTTTGGAGTGTCTACATGCCAGAATGGTACTGGATATAACATGTAAAGTCGTCAGGGGTTCGGATTCCCTTCTCTGCATGGTTTGTGACCATGAAAGAGCAAGAATTGGAGCATTTATCTTTGGGGCAGCTGCTCGAATAGCTGATGAACTCGATTTAGTTTTCGACAGTGAATGAGGTGACCACGACTCTGTCACTGAGTTGGAACCCGTTCAGCAAAAAGCTCAGATAAGAGTCGCAAACATCACCTCATTTCTGTAGAAACACAAGGATGAGCCAATACATGGGGTCTTCCTCAACAACATTGGAGACCTTGGTTTATCAAAGCGCCTGACTTTTGCTTTCCTCAGGCTGAAGTCGGAAATTAATGGGTTCATCATGGCTTGCCAGGATGGTATCTTCAACAACATAGTCTACCGCAGTCGCGTGATGGGTATAGAGGTTCCAGACACAAGAGCGCAGGGCCTGCGGTGAGGCGCCCGAGACCCTAATTCATTTACTATCAGCATGTCCAGCATATGCGATCTCGGTCTATATCCATCGACATAGCACGGCCCTTAAAGTGCTATATTACCATCTACGGCACTCTTACGGTCTTCACGAGAGACCGGTTTTGCCCTATGTCCGGGGAATATTGAATCCGTTGTGGGGAACGAGAAGTGCCGAATATTTTCGAACTGTTCATGACCACCAGTGCAAGACGATATTTGTCGTTGAGTTTTCAGCTCCTGGCGAGACGAATATTGTCCAAAAATAGAAGGAAAAACGGATAAAATATCGAGATTTTCTCTTTGAACTCCGCAGACTTTATCCAGACCACTCTGTCAAGATGGTTGTTCTGATCATTGGAGCCCTTGGTGAAATGATGCCCTCTCTATTCCCGAATCTTGAAACCATACCGGCCTGCCGCAGAAATCCTAGCCGGACAGATTCAGAAGACTGTCATTCTTGGTTCACTGTGCTTGTTCAGGGCATATGCTTCTTGGACCCAATGATCACTAACCCCACTGTGTGGGGAGTACATGTTGGTTGATAATGCAGGCGCGCCTTTCCAAATGTATCGGATCTTCTGAGGATAGTGCCTGACCAGCGCATACATCGGTAAAAAAAATAAAGCAGGATTGGCCATAAACACCCTTGCGCCATCACTTACCCAGGCAACTGGTGCTCAACCAAACTGGTTGCCCAGGCGCACCTGGGAAAGAAAACACTATTCTACCAGCGGTACCGGCCGTGGTTCCACAGGGCTAACCACCCGGTAGACCCAAAACTTGGTTCCTGGTAATTGAGGAAGGGGCCTCTGCAACGATGATTTGCCTAATGATGACAACCCTGGCAATGACATCGGATGCTTTGAGTGGGCGCATGGGCTAAGACCTAAGATAAGGCCTTATGCATTGCTATGAGAGTAGTTAACCCGCTCGAAGAGGGTACATAGCGAGAATACATGCTCTATGGTGAGAAACACATCCTGAGCAGGCTGCTTTTTCCGCCCAAAATCTTAGGGATTACGTATCCTATCTTCGGCGGCAGGGATCTCTAGCTTCTTATCAGCGCGCTAACGGAGTGGTAAAAGTGACAGTTCTACAACCCGTTGGCACTGCTTCCACCTTCCACGCCCGCAGAGCGACGAAAAGCCGATAAACTACGATGTATCCATCACACTTTGAGTCAGGCCGCTGCTAAGAAGTTACTAGTGAGGCGAGCGAGAAAGTGGAATCCTTCTGGAGAGACATCTATGAATACCAGCAGCCACTCAATTCAGATACTCCAGTCCTAGCGCAATTCAAAGCTTCCAACAGAGAGCTTCGACAGCATGAGCTAAACGAACTACGCAACCCGATAAATCCGGATGACGTTGGAAGAGCCCTTGTGGGTTCCAAGAACTTTGCTGCTTCAGACCCAGATGGGCTGAACACTCATTGGCTAACCACCCGGCTAACCACCACTCATTGGTGGAAAAAAACTACCAAGCACCCACCGCCATCTGGCTATATTTTTCAAATCATGGCTGGGCGAATCCAGATTGGTTTGTCGAGGGCAGATCGTTCTCATCCCCAAAAGCGGAGATTTGTCAATTATGAAGAATAACAAACCGATAACATGCTTGAATTCCTATTATAAGTTATTCACAAGCATCTTATACACACGAATACTCACCGCAGTTGACCGAGTGTTCGAACGTATATATGAGCATAAAGGATGATGCAAAGAGAACCTGCTCATCGATAGATGTGTAATGCAGGACTCGATACAATATAAGCGTAACATCTCAATGGCCTGGATGGATTACCGCAAGACATTTGATACAACTTCGCATTAGCTCATCTTGCATTTGCTCAGATGCCTTGCGGTACCCGACAAAATAGTGAGATGCCTTGACCAACTGTTACCACTCTGGCGAACTCGCTTTACCATAACATCTGGTCAAACCAGAGTCCAAACAGAGAGGGTCACTCTCAGAAGGGGTGTATTTCAGGGTGGTTCCCTCAATCCCCTTCTGTTCTGCATTTCACTATTGCCATTATCCGTTGCGCTCAGAAATACTTGAGGGTATAACTGTGGCACCCCTAGAAACCGGAGGCACAAATTCACCCATTTGTTTTATATGGATGACCTTAAACTTTATACCTCCTTTCGCATTTCTCAGGTCGAGTGGGCTGAGATTGGAAACTGAGGGGTTCATCATGGCATATCAGTAGTGTCTTCAACACTTTAGTCTACCATTTTGGGGAACGAGAAGTGCCGAAATTATTGGAACTATTCGTTCGCCACCCTCAGGTTCATACAAGTTTATGAGCTTAATGTAGTTCTTCTCGACCACCAGAGCAATACGATATTTGTCGTGGAGTTTTCAGCTTCTGGCGAGACGAATACCGTCCGACAAGAGGAGTAAAAATGGATAAATTATCGGGATTTTCTCTTTAAACTCCGCAGACTCTATCCAGGCCACTCTTTGACAGATTATTGATTATTGACTGATTATTGGAGTTCTTGGTGGAATGATGCCCTCTTTACTCTAGAATCTCAAAATGATACCGGCTTACCGTACTAAGGCAGACATTTTAGTCGGACAGATGCACAAGGCTGTCATTCTTGGCTCACTGTGCTTGCTCAGGGCACATGCTTTTCGGACACAATGGTCACTCACTCCACGGTGTGGAAAGTGGTCGTTGGTTGATATGCTGGCGCGCCTACCCGAATGTATCGGGGCTTCGGAGAATGGGGCCTGAGCAGCGCAAACTTTGGAGGAAAAAATAATAACTATTATTATCATCATCATTTCTTTTCAGTTTCTCGCCACTCATAGCTTAGTATTAGGACTTGAAGGAATTGAAAATGTAATTTTTGTTTATATCTTTTTCTTTATTAGTCACTCGGTATATTCAAAACTATATCCAAGTTGAATTTCGCACATAATTTCTGCCACCGCTATCGCAACTCGCTAGTACTCACCGCTTACGTCATACAGTTACGGCTGATTGAACATATATTTTGTACATTAAATGAATAGGGAAACCTACAATACTAACAACATGTTGGTCATGCCTAAGAGATGTCGCTAATGTTATAAAATGTTACAAGGTACTTGAAATTTTGATCATAATTGTGACTCAGAACTATAAATGATAGTGTAAAGAAATTATCATGTTACACACTATTTAATGATGAACATATTTCGTCTTTTTGACTTCTAAATAAATTTCTATCCGACATTTGACAACAGTTATATTGAAATTGATATATCCGAAAGAAAATGGTTCTTATTTATCATTTTATCTATCTTCATCAGCTGTTAGACTGTATACTAACTTGTTGTTTCGATACGTCTTTTAAAATGATTTGTCATTAGCGTTTTCCGATATTTCTTTGGAATTTCACTAAATATGTTTCGTCAAGTGTGATGATATTGAAAAATCGATTTTACCCGCTCTAAAATCAATTGGGAGTGTCCAAAGCCTATCGCCCCAGTGGTATTGGCAAAGATAACAAAATGGCAACTGTGCTACCTACCTTTTCTACCTTGAACTTCTGAATTCTTTAATCATTTCATGGAAATGTATTGAAACCTGTTACAATGCGAGGTCAGTGGTACAAGTTAAACCAATTTAGTTGACGTCACAATTTCATTATATTACAAACTTGAATAGCGGTCAGTGATCCAATCTGCCACTTTAATAAACATTGCTGTTACATTTTACTTTATGTAATAAATTCGGGAATATCTTTGTAGATGGTATTCGACTCATAGCATTATGTATGCTTCAAGGATAAGTACTTATGAATTGAATTCCATTCACACAAAAGTCAACAGCAAATCAGAACATTAACTTTTTTAGGTATCTTTATAACAAGTGACGGTTACAGGGAAACAAAAGGCAAAACTGATCCTCAATAATTTGTAGGGGAGTTTATTGAAGTTTAAAAGACTCATATTATTTTGATTTCATTCATTGTTTTTTACTTGAATTCAACTCCCCACTCCTTTTATAATATTTATTGAAGTATCAGGCTTTTAGTCAATTTTATTATGGAAAGATTTGGAAAGAGTAGACTAAGTACAGGAGTCATGAAGTCAGTTGACACTTTCGTTTATGTATAACTAATTTTATGTTTTTTTGACTCAGCCTTTTATATCCATGTACCCTTCAAATACGATGGGGCAGGTTCATAATCCATGAATCTTCATATGGACACTATTCACAAGATCTTCAAAAAGTCAAACTGAATAAGATTTTATTCAATTCTATGTATTTTCATCATATTTTCATGACACTGGTTCCAACAATTCTACTACCTACCTGTATGAACTTTTATTGATCTTTTGTTGAATGTTTATCATATTCATCTGGATATAATTTGGGTTGTCCATAGATTGTTTGCCTCCTGTGATCCAATGGAAAATGTCCAGTGATTAGCCATATAATTGGCTCCTAACATATCATGAATGTCACTAAGTCTGAAATGTTGTTTATGACTGATTTATTTACTCTAAATCCGCTGTGTCCGTTATTTATTTAGTTTCGACTTTTCAAAATCAGGTCAGTATTTCTCACATTGAATTAGTTAATAAGATCAATGTGTTAAATTGTATCTTCGTACAGGTTCAGTACAGGAATTACAAAAACCTAAAACCATTTAGACGGGAATATTAGATGAAGCCAGACTGGCTTACCCAGCACATAGTGAAGATTCGGAGAAGGTGTTCTTTGACATTATCTAGTAGATATTTCAAAAATATCACGGAAATATTGCCTGGACCCGGAATCAAATTTTGTGATTTTGAAGTGCTTCATCATATTCTTCTCTGATGATAGTTTCATCCAAAGGATCCAAAATATCAACTATCTCGGAATAATATATAATGTGCTTGTTTCTTCTTTTCAGGACTTTCATTCATTCATCAGAATTAATTCTGGAATATTTTCAAATTTTCTTCTATACTTCTGCCATTTGGGTTGAGCTATTTAATGTATTCTCTACACGATTCTCTTGAAGTCTGGTTGATGAGTCATGCATTTTTTTCTGAGTCTTTTCTTTTCGGTAAGTGAGCCTTTTCTCAATCTCTTTCATTTGCATTTTTGCATACTTTGGTTGCTGTTTCGCAATCTTCATTCGACCAAGATGCTGGATTCTTTAGTGTAATGAAGTTTGTTTTTCAGGCTTTTTCGAAACGACAGAAAAAATACCCAGAGATTGATCAACGTTATCCGTGATGCTGCAGTTTTTTAAATCTCTGCTATTCAGTTCAAAAAAAAGTCCCCAATGTGTTGATTTAAGATTCCATTTTGGAATCTTAAACTGGTAACTGTAACTGGTAACTGTGTGACTTCGACGCTATATAATTCAAAATGAATATGTGGTAGTTATCGCCATTATAGGTATTTGAGACACTCAACTGATATTAAAAATTGAAAGATATCTGTTCAATTGATAATTCGGAAACAAATTAGAGGCTAATGTAATTTGTTACTGAAAATTATATATTATAAAAGTAAATCACTCCCAAGTATCCCACAAAATGTTCCGGTTTATATTTCAATTAACAACTGTGCAAGAGCAATTGAAAATGTGAGATCGCCCGCGGTACATATTGACGTAACACCAGGCAAACGAGCTTCGAGCGGTGGCAACCGGGCCTGTAGTTGGAGATTATGAATCGCTGCCATCGTCGGATTTTGTTACATTTGCTGACTGGTTTGAAAACACCACGTGCTACATATTCACGCAGTTGATACACTGCAGTAAACAACACACAACTTGCTCTCTACGGCTTCAGTACACGTATGTATTTTGCTTATCCGCCAGCACTCCCTTGTCGCCGAATCGGCTGATGTGACGTCAAGTTTGACCACGCCCCGTTTCGATGAACGCCACATTCAACTATTAATTTAAAGGGGAAGATGAAGAGTGAAAATTCAGATTGTTTGCAGATGTACTATTTGAAACATAAACTTTCAAATAATGAAATAAAAAAAATTTGGTAAATAAACCCATTGTTGTTAAGCACACTACAGGCAAAAGTGAATAAGAAAATAGATGGCAGTCTGTTATCCATTCATTCACTTTACTGGAAATTTAAAATATGTATTTTCCACATTTGATACATTATATAGAAATGTAGGCTTTCACGGCTAACGTCAATGTTTTGATTGGCTTCCAGGTTTAGCCGTGGTCTTCTTTGGTTATAGTCTCCGAACGTTTCAATTGCAACTGCGGCAGTCATATTCAGTGTCGTGGTCGAAGTACTCTTGTTGACGTAACAACAAAACTGAAAAACTGAAGCTCTCATTTCTGCTGTGTCATTTATAATGCCTATTTTCTGCGCACTCTCACTAATGGCGGGTTCGCGCATACTTCCCGCGCGATTTGGATGACTTGGATTCGTTTTGGCGGTTTTTAATGCTGTATGCTAGATCTTTGGTAGATATGTTCTCCTTTTCTCTCTGTTGAAGTTCTATTGGTGTTTGTGTATTTTTATGGCTTCTAAATACATTTTTGTTGAATAATGATTCGACGTTGCTAGCCTTTCGGTACTTTCGAACAGGAACTTGTGTTCCCCGTCGGACAGTGAATGTTTAGCGACTACAGACTTTTTGGTCTATCTCAATCGACAGCTCCGCTTGTGCTCGACTAGGCAGGTATTAATGCTTATTTTCATTTGACCGATATAAACTTCATCACAATTACATGGAATCTTGTAAACTCCCGCTGATTTAAGTGGTTCTCTGCGTTCTTTTGCTGATCTCAAATACTCCGATATTTCTTTCGTTGGTTTGAAGATGGTGTAAATTTTCATCTTGTTAGAATTCTCCCAATTCGGTTGGTGACACCTTCTATGTATGGCAGATAGATAGTGCTTTGGGGTTGGTCTTCACTGGTTTTTATCTTTTTCTTCAAACCAACGAAGAAAATATCGAAGTAATTCAAATCTGAAAAAGACAACAGAGACCTACTCATATCAACGGGAGTTTACAGGATTTCATGTAACTGTGGTAAAGTCTATATCGGTGAGACGAAAAGAAACATTTGTACTCGCCTAGTCGAGCACAAGCGGAGCTACCGATTGGGACAGACTGAGAAGTCTGCAGTCACTGAACATATACAGTCTGACGGAGGACACAATATCCTGTTCGAAAATACCAAAAGGCTAGCAACGTCGGATCATTATTCAACAAGAATGTATTTAGAAGTCATAGAAATACACAAACACTAAGACAACTTCAACAGAAAGAAAGAGAGAACATATCTACCAAAGATCCGGTATACAGCATCAAAAAGCGCCAAAACAAAGCCAAGTCATCCAAATGGCACGGGGAGTATGCGCGAACCCGTCATTATTGAAAGTGCGCGGAAAATCAGCACAATAAGTGACACGACAGAAATGACAGCTTCATTTACAGTTGACACGTAAAGAAGAATACTTCGACTATGCCACTGGAGATGACTGCCGCAGTTGCAGTTGAAACGTTTCGAGATTATAATCAAAGAAGACAACAGCAAAACCCGGAAGCCAATCAAAACAATTGAGACATTGGTTCCTTACAATTTATATTTAAATACGAACGTTTAAATTTCAACAAATATTTTACTACTTACGTAAAAAATAATATGGACAAAGGGTTGGCTTCATCTCTCGGATTTGGGTTGTAATTTTCTTTGGTTATATCCATAGCTTTAAAAAATCGTGTATAATTTATCGTCTCACTTGTAATATTCAAATCTCACTTTCACACAACTTCAATCAGTCTTAACGTAATTCCTGAGCATTTTTTCCGCACTGGTAAGTTAATAAAATCACTACCTTTTCACACCAAAACTGATAATCGCAGTTTGTTTATTTTAATTTTCTGTCTGAATTAACTAGCTTCAAGTTGATGCCTCTCTAGCCGCCTTTCTGGTTTACTTTGAAAGTTTCGGTTTTGAAAAACCAACAATAAGGCTAATCTCCCTAAAGCTGAGTTTCTGGGGCGTCCAAGTTTCTGGTGAATGGGTTTGCACTGATTAGTTGATAATTTTGATGGTTTAGTTTTGTGATGCCTTTCTTCTGAAACAAAATAACATATTTAAATAATTTTGTCTACAAAGAATTCACATCGAAATAAATGATTACACAAATTGTATGTATTCGTCATTGATATTATATTACTGAGTGAATAGGTTATTTGCTGAGATACAATTATTCAGAGTTTTTAACTTAACTTTCAACAGGGTTTTAAAAATGTTTAAATGAAGATAATTCATTCATTCAATATTTTAAATCCTATTATTTCTCTACGGAATGGAATATACAGTAATACTATATTTATCAATCTTTTCGGTAATTTTTTTTAGCTATCTGGAAAGTTGTGCATCAATAAGTAATCGAATATGCCTATACTATAATTCCAAAAGAATAGACAATGAATTCTCAAGAATGACTAAAATTTTTGCCTTAATCTGTCTGTTGCAGTGGCGTACGGAAATTACACTGAACAGATGAGAAAATAGGATGATAAAATAAATAGAATCACAACCTTGACAACAATTTTTTCGTTTCAAAGCAATAATATTTCTGAGAGTTTAGTGCATACTATTATGAACTTTTACTTGAGTCAAATGAATTTAACAGGATTGATATTTTCGTTTATGCATTCATTTCACCACCGATTTGTAATCGTGAAGAAATGTTCTTAACTTCTACTTACAACCTGCATAACTTTGTAACAGGACGGCGGTAGGTGTTGGTTGAAGTTTTAACCTCTGCCACGCGAACTTAGCATTCTCTGAAAAAACTGATACAATTCTACCCATTTCCATCAGTTTCTGGGAGAGTTATCATCAACAATTGCAACAATATTGTCAATTTTTGAAAAATTCAGATTATCAATCCATTTTGTTCGACGAGATAGTAAATACTCATTCTTCAAACGTCAAAACAAATTTCAAATACAATTTTACTAACAGTTCTTCATCTCGTAAGAAGATTTTTAATAAGTATGCTTTTTCTTCGTTAAAAAGTAATTTACCTGAATTGGTGGGCGATTCGAAAGTTTTATGTACTATTCTTTCCGAAGAAAATTATTTGATGATGTAACCTTTTTTTAGATTTTTTCCCTATGAGGGTCTTCAATAATTTTTATATTTTTTTCTTTTCCATGACAGTCTTGACGTTATCAAGATTGAGTTTCCAGGAAACTCTGATATTACAAAAATCTATACATATTTCCAAAATGATTATTCACCTGAAGATCTATTAATTTATCTGGAATTCATTTAATCCTGAAATTTAATCTCCGAAGTTTTTGATAGAGTAGTTCAATGTTGAATATAATATCATTTTTCGAAAATTTTATAAGTTCGGCTACTTTTTATCGTTCCATTCACATTACTGAAAAATATAATTAGAGTTTGAACAATATTTTATATGAATTCGGGTTGAACCTACTATCAGTCTATGAACTTCAACTTCAATGTTCTACAACTTCTGCGTTCGTCAACTTATACGTTAGTCAACTTTCACGTTCTTCAACTTCTACATTCCTTGGACTGCTTGTAAAAATACAAAATATTGCAAACTGAAGGAGTAGGCACAGGTGGAAGCTAGAGAACTTAGTTACCATCTGAATGGATATTACAAATACAAGGACAATTTCAAAGTATGCACATCAGCAACTGTTTTATATGCAAATTGCTCCTTACTGGATCGTAATGCGTCGAGCGTATGACAAGTCTCGATTTCCATGTTGCCTTATCCAATTTTCTCATGTAGGGATTCATTTCCCTACTTCGTTTTTGAAGGACATCCTTAACCTTCCACCCTTTTTACAACAAAGATTTTCCTTTTCTTGTCCTTTCCATTTTGAGAATTTCATTCAATTTTATTCACACTCATTTATATCGCCAATTCTGTTTCTCTCTGAAAAATAATTGATTTTACTATTTGGTATCATTCACAGATATCAACCAGGTTTTTGCGAATAGGTAACTGTTCTCAGAATACCCTTGTCACGTGCTCACATCGTTAAATACCTCATGAAGATACACGGTATTCATGAGATCATAAAGCCGCCCGCATAGAATAATAATAAGTGAAGTGATTCAGTACAACGCTTTAGTATAATCATCCTTCTCATAAGGCATAGGTGTGTGTCTACAAGAAACCGGGACAACATGGTGGAAATTGTGATGAGAATAGTAATTATGTCTACTTTTGATTGAATCTGAATTAAATACATGTTTGCAGGTTGTTGATGGAAAACGTTAGCATATCAGATAGATGAGACAACCCAAAAGAAGAAGTGAAGATTTTTTTCTGCTCATTTTACCGACTTGTTTAATGCTCTCCTTCAAAACGTTTAGTACCGTTACATTGTTGTGCTTATGGTTGGATAAAAAAACCGCAACCTTCATTAAAACTAAAGGCAGTGGCTTGTAGTTTGATAGTGAATTGAAAATAAAGGGTAAACAAATATAAATTCAAACACCATAAAATGAAATCTCACATTTTCCCCTACGTGAATAAGTGTTCTTCACTTCCCCTTCTACCTACAACCTGCATAATTTTGTAACTGGACGATGGTAGGTGTTGGTTGGAGTTTCGACCTCTGCCACGCGAACTCTTGACAACTTCTTCTGAAAAAAAACTGACATAATTCTACCCATCTTCCAGCAGTTTCTGGGTGAGTTATCATTAACAATTGCAACAATATCGTCAATTTTAAAAAAATTCAGATTATCAACCCATTTGTATATACTCATTCTTCAAACGTCAAAACAAATTTCAAATACGATTTTACTAACAGTTCTTCGTCTCGTAAGGATGATAATATATCAACAATATCGATTATCAACCCATTTTGTTCGACGAGTTAGAGATGGTTAATACTCTTCAAGGCACCTAGTCCAAAAAGTGTTTACTGAATATGGTAAACATATTTTTTCGAAGTCTCCATGAGGGCCTTCATTGTGTGCATACTCGATTAGGACTGATAGCACCTCCATCAGTAGGATCCATGAATAAATATGTCAGAGGACGAGCTCACTGCCTCTGAAAATAGGGTGAGAAGGGTTTTATCTTTGAAAGAGTGTCCAAGTGACTTTTCACTGATCAAACTAATTGTATCCAATCTTCCCCCATATGGAAAACTGCCGGAAGAATGAATTTGAAGTTTATTTTTTTGACTGAGATCTTTGTAAGCCTGGCGTAGTTCATCTGCAGCTCCTCGAAGAGTAGTTTTATTGTCACCATGAATACTTTCAGAACATCCTCACCTTGAAATAAATCTTCCTATACACAGTACCGCCAAATCAGTTGTAAGATGGTGAGTTACTTCAAAATTTACTGCAGGAATAGCAAGACATATGAAGATAACTTCCCACCTTTTTTCTTTTCTTCGACCCAAAGCTACGTAGAATGGCCTAAAATAGTCCACTTCAGAATTCAAGAAGGGTCTCAGACCTAGGGTTTATTTTACTTCTGGTAATTGTTCCATTAGTGACGGTTGAGGCTCTACTGAGATATTTTTACATTTCTAGAATAATTTGGTTATAGATTTCTCTGCAGCACGTCCATCTGAAATCTACTACTCTCTTCAAACTTCATTGAATACCGTTTCTATACCCTGATGCTTGAATTTTTCGGGGTAATGCTGCGAAAGTATGTGAGTATAGAGGTTTTTGGGACTTGTTTGCAGTGACAAAAAACTTGCTGAATCAGTTCTCTCAGCACAAAAAAATTTACCGTGCACTCTCTTCAGGAAAGTTTTCTGCTTGCGGCAACTTGATGCAGTGATCTACCGCTTCTTTCAACTTCTCAATTTTCAGGAACTGATGAAATTCTTGAAATATTTCCTTCTTGGCTTTACCTTTCAACTCTTTCACAAATCTATGAAACCACGCAGGATTCCTGATGAGGTGAAGCCATTTCGAAAACTTCCTATAGTCCGGTAAAGGCTTCAAGGCTGCAATTTCTAGGTCGTTTTCTGTTGTCTCATTTTTCTATTTACAATTCCTACAGGCCAACTTTCATCAGTTTCACTTAAAAATTCAGGTCTAAAAATCCATTGTTTTGTAAAGACTGCAAATCAACAGGCGACTCTCTACCGTATGTGACCCATATTTCGAATAACACAATCGAGAAACATAAAGACTCAAGAGTTGTGTGTGATCGTGTGTGGCATGAGGGTTTACTGGCCAAACTTCGATGCCATGGCTCTACAGCTTCCTGAAAGAACTTTCCCTGCAAGTGGCCGTCGCTGGATATCTCTCGAATAATTTTAGCATCAACTCTGGTGTTCCCCAAAGATCCATATTGTCTCCAATCCTCTTTTTATTGTATATCAACCAACGGCTTATTGGAAAAAACCGAGAATCAAATATAATGCTTTGCTGACGACAGTACACTTGTTTACATTCTATTTCCATTCCATTTTGATTCCTGGACATCTACGGTGGATAGATATCTTCACCGGCAGCAGGATATTGCATATCTTAATGAGGATCTAGAAGTAATTTCGAACTACGGTGAAAGTAACCAGATTCAATTCAATTCCACAAAAACCGAGGCATCGGTTTTCTCCAAAAAGATAAATGCCTCCGAACCGTATACAATAATGTCAGGTCCGACAATTCAACATTCTGCTTCGATAAGTTTGGGAGGGGGGGTTAAAATGGACACCAATATGTCTTGTCCTGAGTCTTTCGTTTTAAACTGACTTGACAACATGTCCTTGAGATCTGTACAATATTTACAATATTACAATATTTTTACAATTTTCATATACATACATGGTTCAAGCTTTGATTTTTTATAGCCATATTAAAAAAAAACTACCTAATTTCTCATTCCAGGCTTTTGAGGCTTGATTCAGGCCATACATAACTTTCTTGAGTTTTGGTGCCTAATTTTTTGCTACCTGAGGAACCAAATCAATCTAGTATTTGCATGTATAGGGTTTCTTCTAGTCTACCATTGAGAAGAGGGCATCTAGTCCTGATTGCACTGACAGTGAAAATAATAAACGTAGGGTTGTGTGTTCAACAACAGGTGGGAAGGGTTCTGTGTAATCTATACCATTTAACTACATACAGTATCATTATTAGGTACTTCTGAAAGTTTCCACGCATTATTGTCCTCAAAACATTGTAACTCATCTCGCATTGCTTCTAAACACTGTTCTCTCTCAGGTCCATTTAACGCAACTTTTAATGAGAGTTCATTGACATCCATACCAGTAGTTGTTTACAGCTGATTCTCGGCCTCCCCCCATTTTACAGCTGATTCTCGGCCTCCCCCAAGTTTACAGCTGATTCTCGGCCTCCCCCCACCACTATGACGTCACGTGGGGTGGATGACCTAGACCGACTCATGTGACCCTGAGAAATATGTCTGGTG
>WOGO01002915.1:0-15061 GCA_015342085.1 Leptinotarsa defecta | reverse complement strand
AACCTAGTGACGTAATTTGGTTTGAAATCTTTAAATTTTTATTTTTCATATTTTGTTAATATTATTTTTTGACTCTTCAGCTTTTATTATTATTTCTATTTTTTATTTTTTTTTTGTTGTTGCTTGTATGTTATTTCTTTATAATTTCAGTTTTTTGTTCAATAAAATTGTTATTTTCGGTTAATCTTTTTAATTTTTTTTTCAGGGATTTCAAATCAATTTATATTATATTAGGCAGTGGAAGTCCGAATTGATTAAATACACCACGAAACATTGTCAACCACCTTCAAACAAATATTTATTGAGATATGGAGCTACAAAAACATATAACATCAAAACGGACAAAACTTTTGATCAACCCAATACAATCAGTCGTTTGTGATTTTGGGCAGTCCCCCACTGAACAGTTTCAAGAGTTATGTAGCAACATTGCATTGCTTTTGTGACTGTTTCAATCACTGTTGGGCTTTAAATAAAAGGACTTTTTCGAAAGATTATTTCTTTTATGTTTGTTCAATTTTTGTGTGTATAGGTATTTTACAAACATCACATAGAAGTTGGCATGATAAGTATTATATCATAAAATGTATTTCATTATCTATGTTTCAGTAAAAAATATATCAGGAGATGAGAAGTCAACTTGCTTCCTGATCACTTTTTAGGATTGAAAAAGTGTATTTCATTTTCAGAATAAGTTAAATTTGAATAACTAGCTACTCGCCAGTAGGTAAACTCATCGAAGTTATCCAATCCCTCTCAACTACAGTTCAGGAGTATGTTTAATAAATTACATGTGGCCACCCTGCTACTAAAAAGAAAAATGTTTCCTAAAACATCAATTTGAGTTTTCGGAAGTAATGAATCCTTCAATAAATTCGTTATGGGGACGTTGTTTAGTGTCATGAATTACTCATTCGGAGGTTTCAATTAATTGAATGGTCGTTATTCTTGTTTCTAATTAGGTCGAAAATTTACGATTTCTGGAAAATCATGTCATCGTAAAAGCTTTCCTGCGAGCATAACATTAAAAGCCATATGTTTTGCATAAGGGCCATGTGCTTGTCAATGTTTTGCATATTATCGAATTCATATAGTACTTCTCGAGCCATTTGTTCTGTATAATTGATATATGAGTAATACAAGTGTTATGAAATAATAAGAGTTCGATCAAATCAATTTGAATAGGTAATATAAATATTCACTGAATATTATTCATGAAAACATTTGTTATCCTTGAATTATATTGGTTCCTACTGTCCTCAAAAAGTTTCGGAGAAATGTAATGCGTTCGAGAAAAATGTTGAGAAGAAATTCTTCGACAAAAATAATACATGTATCGAAAACTATCTTCCTCAATTCTTCGCATTTGGGGAGAACTCGAAAAGATCACTTCCGAAAATCAATGGGTTTCTTAATAGTTTCGATGTAGATATCATAACTCCATTCTTTCTACGAAGTAGAAATGACTGAATTAAGCGTCATAGAACATTGAAGTAGTACATTGATGAAATCAACAAGTATATGTCTCGTTTTGTAAATAAGAAAAATCTTCCAAATATAGACCATTCGCATCGCTATCGGTGATATCAAAAATCATGAAGAAAGCCTTAAACCACCATATTCTGAAATATTTGGAAGGCTTCAACATCTTGAGCGATCAAAACCACCATATGCTTAAATATTTAAAAGGCTTCAACATCTTGAGCGATCATCAATATGGCTTTCGGAAACAAAGATCAACAGGCGACCTTCTATCATATGTCACCTGTATTTAGAATAACGGAATTGAGAAACATGGGGAGTCGAGGGCTGTAGCGCTTGATATTTCTAAGACCTTGGACCGTGTGTGGCATGAGGGTTTGCTGGCTTAACTTTGAAGCTATGGCTTGTCAGATCATTTTTGTGTACGGCTCCCTAGATTCCTGGGAGAATGTTCCCCGCAAGTGGCCATCGACGGAAATCTCCCGAATACTTTTACCATCAACGCTGCTGTTCCCCAGGAATCTATATCGTCTCCAAACCTCATTCTATTATATATCAACGACTTATTGAAAAAAATCAAAAATGCAATTAATTGCTTTGCTGACGACAGCACACTTGCCTTGTCATTCCATTTGGATTCCAGGACATCGGCGGCGGATGCACATCCTCACAGGCAGCAGGAGATTGCATATCTTAATGAGGATCTAGAAGTAATTTCGAATAGGGGTGAAAATAATAGGGTTCAATGGACGTGTTTCATGATTTTTGGTTTATAGTTCACATGATAGAAATTACCGTAGTTTTCCCGTAATTAATTATTAAAAATCGAATGTGGTAGGGCGGTGATGTTACGGCACTATTTCCGCTTCTTGTTCAATTGACCAATAGGAACAATAGAAATAATCAACATTGCCAAATCGTAAAATTTACGAAGCCTATGATTATCAATTCAATTATGAACCCATTAACGTTTCAATTAATGAAACATTTTCCACCTGGAATAAAATGTACCCAAAAAATCATGTTTGTAAATAAGTTCTATATCTAAAATCAGAACACAAAGTAGAAAGATCACAAAATATTTACCTAAGCTATGATTTTATGCATTATTTAATTATATACAGTTATGAAAATCAAAAAATATAGCAAACTGGATTGAAGAATTATTTCAAATATTCAATTTATTTCACAATCCTCAATCTGTACCACTACAATTCATTATAAGAAGAAGATTCCTACATACATACCTCTTTCTAATATTGCTACTAGATTCAAGCATCAAAGGTTCGCTTGGGTAGTCTGTTGAATCTTCCAAAACTTGAGAGGAAGGTTGAATGAGGTCAAGTATAGACAGAATTGATTTTACTCGAACTGATCCAACAAAAGATTTTGAGGTAATACCATTAATAATATTATAAAATTTAATGAAGTTAAGTGGATTATACTTTCAGCGACAGTATTAACACCAGATAATACTTTTTGTGGAGAATACTTAGAGTTGAAATAAAAAACTGTGTCACTAAATTTATAGTCACTTTTTGAATGATTTCTATTAAGTTTCGGAAGAGTGGAAGGAATGTAGTCCTTTTTTTTTTAAACATTCACCCATTTTTTTCTCAGCATTTTATCCTTTGGGAACCTAAACTCATTATATGAAATAACTCACCTATAAACCAATGCGCTTTCTGCTTTCTTGTGCTTAATATTCAAATATATCTCTAAAACACTTTTAAAACACACACAAACTTAACTCGATGAAAAAAACAAATTGTTTCTACGCGAGCTGTCATCGAAGAAAAAGTTGAAATTCAGTGTTGCAAAAATAAGCAGAAAGGATCCGAATGAACCAATAAATTGTGATATTGGTACTCCATTTTCCTGAGAAAATGAACTACCTATCAATTTCTCTGCAAATAAAAAGAGATTTTGGCTTGATAAGTACAATATAACGCTAAATCGATCAGTCTATAAGCAAACCAGTATCATTTTTCATAGCATGAAACAAGCCCATAAAAAGAATTCAAGTCTGACTACCGCACTTGCCCTGTTGAAACGGGGTGAGTGCATAACGGCCCAGCAAAGTGCTTCAACTTTCCTTCTGTTTCTTCCACGTGCACAAGATGCAACTTCCAACAATAATTTTTCATTTCGGGATTCCAAAACTTGTCAAAGATTCACCGGGTTATCAAATTTCACGTCACATTAGGTCAATTCCTGGGCAAAAAGTGCCATATAGAAACACAATTGAAGCAAATTTAATAAAAACAATGAAGACAAAACTTCAGTGTCGTTTACCAGTTGACCACTGGTTCTTGCCTGAAACTTTATGTTGGCCAAAGGGAAAGAACCAATTCCCAAAGAATAAAAGAACATGGGAGTGGTTTCTTGAATACCAAATTTGCAAACCTTCTTTTGACAGAGGGACATGAGTTCAATCACGATAATGATGTATTACATTTGGAAGAGAAATCGTTGAAACTTAATTCTTTGGAATTCTTGGAAAGTAATTGTTTTAAGAATTCTGAAAATTTACTGATTATCTGAATATAATTGAATTCTTCCCGTCTTCTGATGGTGTATTCTGATGTGAGAATTGGTAATTAGTTTATTACATGGCCATATGATATGTAATAAATATAGTTTGAGAAACTAAAAAACACGCTTTTAAAGAACATCGAACTAAAAAGTTGAAAATATATATTTTTTAAATAACCTTAAAACAATAACGATCGAAAAATACTAGTATTATTGTGAAAAACGCGTGGGCGCTACATATACAGAAAATATGGCACAAAGCGTCCAAGCTTTTTTCACAATAATACTAGTATTTTTTTATCGTTATTGTTTTAAGCTCATTTTTAACTTTTCAGTTCGATATTCTTCAAAAGCGTGTTTTTTAGTTTTTTAAACTATATTTATTTATTTTGATTTGCTTTTGAACAAGGTATCAAGAAGGTTTCGTACAGCGCCATCTGCCCGCGAATAGATCAAGCAATAACGTCGAGAGTTACTAACAGCGCCATCTGGCCGCGAATAGATCAAGCAATAATGCCGATAATTCTGTCAATACAGATTTCGAGCTTGAAAGGTACACACAAACATGCATACAAACAATCATACATACATACATACATACATACAGGTGAAGCTAATATAAAGCGTGTAAAAAATTATATTATAATCAATGAACTGGTTGAGGATCCTAATTTTTTTTTGGAAAGTTAGTTGCCTAACAGGATCACTCGAAAAAAAAAACAACCGTTTTGTTGACAAAGTTTCGAAATTATTTAAATTCTTCTTCTGGGCTCTGTAATGATGAATTTTCCTAAACATAATTCTCACAAAATTTTTAACCGTTATCATCTCAATTTTACGACGAATCGTGAATTTTCAATTAAATTACTCACCGAAAAGGAGTTTCCTTGTGTTGAAAATAGAATATAAAAAACATCAGACATATTATTTTAAACAAGTCTTCACAAAGACATTGGACAAAATGGCTTCATTTGTGATGCTACTAAGGTGGGGTTTGTTTTTTGTACTGACAGAAAAAATGGCAATGAAAAAAGGGAAATTATTTGGATATTTTACTGATCGATTTGAAATATGCCGTATTGAATCTATCGTGTTTGGTGATATGTATCATTTCGCTCAAAAGTATCTTTGATAAATATGGTTGCCCATCCAGAATAGTAGGATGTTCAAAGTCGTGTTTTAAGATGTCGTCTGGTTTGACCAACATAGCATTTGCTACAGCTCTCACAGTCCAAATTGTACACTTTGTTGGACTATTTGTCTTGAGGTGTTTTAGTTGTTTATTGTTCCAAGTTTTCCAAATTCTTTACACATGATATTTTGTGATATTTCATGTTTGACTCTTTTATTTTGGGAAGAGGAACTCATTTCTTCTATAATTTTTCGGATGAGGGCTCTTGAAAAATTATTTTTCACTTGATAATTTTCGATTAATTAAAGATTTTTGTTATGGAACTCAGGATTGGAAATGGGCAATTGCTCTTGAATTTGTTATTTCAGGTTCTAATTAGGTAGAATTCATTCAGTATGGAAACACTTGAGGAAGCTTTCTATAGAGCTTTTGTGGATTGTCTAGCCGCACAATATAGTGTTATTCGAATACACGTCATGGATTTTCTCATGTATTGGCCACTTCGCCATATATTTTATTATTATCATCAACTATGTCTCGACATTTCACTTACACTCAACTTTGTGCAACTCTGATATGATTTCGTAAAATTTTCCCGCTTTGTATACGTATATTCAGCTTGAAGAGTGGGCAACACCGCCTTGCGGCATTCCTGCGCAATCCTAGATCAGTGAACATTATTGTTTTTTTATTCAAATAAGAGCGTCCAACAAAATATTTAGTAAGATGCAATTAAATTAATGCTCAGCACATTCATTTTCACTTACGATTTCGTTGTGATATTGGAGACGTTTCTACGCTCTTTGTTCTACTAATGCCCACTTATCATAACAACATCTGTCACGGTCGCGAGGCTTTTCCATTAGTCACTTGTCATTGGCGATATTTCCTTAGACTTTTATAGGTTGGCATTTGATTGACCCTGACTAATCTTACCTAACAGTGGTGAGTAGGGGCTGATGTTGTCAGGTTATGCCACTATTTGAAATGATTGCAACTTATTCAATTGATTCACATTTTTCCATATTGAAAATTTACAAACTCAATCCAATATTGTTGCTTTCAGCGATTTCTCCAGTGGAGTGTACGTTTTCTTCTTCTCTTTTTTATGGTCTTTGCTTCCCTTTGGCGCAGTAGACCAAGTGGAGTGTACTTGAAATCTAAATCATTTATACATTAAGATCATATGACTATATGTGAAAGTTTTCTTTCCTTATACGAGGAATTGAGCAAATTTCGGATGCAGTTGGTTACCTCGTTCACAGACAGATGGGGCGACGACAAACCTGTTGTTTGTTGTATGCTTCAGCTTAGTTCGAGGAATGATACTCTAACGGAATTCGATTTTCAATTATTGGAAATCATCGACTTTATGTTGATGATATACACTACCTCGCACTGACGAGTGGCCAAACAGCCCGAAACCGGTCTGCAAGTGTGTTCCAATAATTGAAAATCTATTGCTGCAGTTGTATCGCCAACAGCATATGCAGGAATAACTTCTGTGAAGAATCCTGTACTGACACCTGTCGGATATAATCCAACGCCCTTCGTGGTATTAGCCAGGGGAGTAGTTGTTTTCTGAGATGTGTCGGTCCATTAACCTACTGTGTAGGGAGTTGAGACTGGCCTGAACGAATTGTTCTTTTAGTTAATTTGGTTTGTGTTTTGTGTCTGACTAAAGTAGATGTATCTGATGTTAAAAGCTTATTAAAAACTTTCAAAAATAATCCATAACTCTATTATAACTTATTTTGCAACTCATCTCCAAACCTAATGAAAATATCGCTAGTATTCCCACTTCACAAGAAAAGAGGTAAGCAATTGATTGATAATTATTGTAAGATATCAATGTAATATTAATATTCTGGCTTTGCTGCGGTATGCAAAACTGAATGGAAGAAAAAATTTTGCCTATGCAATTGCTTTCTTTACGATTACTGATGTTTCATAAAACATTTGATAGAAAATTTCTCAAGAGAAAATTTGTAGATTTTAGGTTTTAACATTAAAAAAGTCTTCTTTCCAAAACGTCAGCCATTGTAAGTGAAGCTTAGTATGTACATTTCATTTTATAGGCAAAATTTATAAATTCATGTAGTTTGTTTCTGACTTATGAGGTTTTTCAGAAGTTTATATTACGCAGTTTTCTGGATGAACTTTTCAGTTTTTCCTCTATTTCACTTGAGTAGATTCTCTAGATATTTATCTTTCAAACTGTCAAAGGTCATAAACCCAATAAGTATGAAGAAAATGCAAACAAGTACTTTTGTCATTATTCGACCAGCAGAAATGTAGCATGTAAAAATAATTGATAAAGTCAAACTCTTTTCTCTCTGTAAACATTTTCATGTGAAAACCCCATTCAGTTCGTTTTTTTTTCAAATTATCTTGTCCTTGTCTGATAATTTTTGCCCAATACTGATGCACAATCTGTTGTTAAGATTAGATTTTTCTTTTAGGTCGAGAAAATTAAGAACGTCACAAGTGAGCTTTTATAAACATTCGCCTTGATCAACGGGCTACTGCATCATACCTTACTCTCAACACACACCAGCCATTCATCTAGCCTTCGGTCTTCGTCAATTTCCCTTCAATAAAAATCGGTTCCTAATTTCCTTTTTGTGTAAATTTACTGTTCACTATTACGTAATTATTGTTTGCGAGGCCAAGCTGCAACGAACCATAATTTCCATGTGTTGGCACTGACTACTGTTTTGATAATTTTAAAATTGATGTATATTATTATAAATGAGAGACATTTGTCTGAAGCTGTTTCTGATATCCTCGATGCATTTGAACACTTGGAAGGAGAAATACTTTTCAAGGAATGATTACAACAGAAATAATAGAGGATATAAATTTATTCAAAATCAGTTGTTCAGGAAGTCATTTTTGTTGAAACATTTTCATACAAAAAATAATATAAAAATGTCTCAAAAGTGTTGCCATTAGCAAGTTACAATGTATTTGAGGAATCCAAAAGTACCCAATGATATTACCATGTGCAGAAAAATTCCTTTCAGCTTGGATCTCATCCTTTCGCTTGAATAACAAAAACGCTATCTACCGTGGGATTTTGGCAGATATAATCCAGTTCGAACGGGTGTGACGGTACAACTCGTATTCCTCCCGTCCGAGGGATGATGGAGATCGGCCAAGAAGTAATTGGATATGTACATTTTGAATTACGGCATTGACAAGATAGGACTGCGTTTTGAATAAGTGCTTAGAATAAATGTTGATGAAATTTGTATATAGTTTATGGAGTCAAAAGTGGTTATAACTTGTGTTCTGGCGGGAACTGCTCCCTTCTCCGAGTAGATGTATTTTTTCTTTATCAGAAAAAATGACTGAGTAAACTCGGATTTGCGTATATTTCTGGCGCTACTAGTTTATTTGGAAGCTTTCAGTTCGATGGTCGACTCGAATACACAGTATTAACCACAAAGACTTTGTGCATGCCTCACCTGACAGTATGATCGTATCGAGAGAATGTCTCTGAAGTTATTGTACAGACGGCTGTATAATTTGTTTTTTAACGTTATTTTCTTTGGTTGTGATAAGATATATGTTTCTAATCCAGGCGACACCTCTTCTGAAAACTTCGTTCTAAATTGAAGCCTCCAAAGAGAAATAGTTCGCGCGTTAATTTACTTTGTATTTATCGTTAGACATATTTATAGGTGTCGATGTAGACAGAAGACACTTTGACTTATCGTAGTTTAGGGTAGGCTTGCGAATTTTCTTTGCTTCGGTATCGAATCCTCTTGAAGTTATCGGAAACGATACTTAACCTACTTGGAGTTACGGCAAATTTTTTAAAGTTTTGATTTGTTGGTTTCTTGCTTTGGACGGGTGTTTGGTCAATTTTCAACTTGAACCCCATAAAAGTGTGTGTGATTTAAGTCACATCCCTGTTTTATTATACACCTTAATATCCTAGAACAGTTCAATTTTGATGAAGATATTTTGTATCTTCTAAAGAAAAATGTTGCGGTTACGACAACACCTTCTTTCTTATTCTTCACTATTTCATTTCAACTCGAAAAAATACCAACATATTTGTCAGAATCTAGTGGCGTCCATTATGACAATAATCATTTATTTAATCTTTTAAAGTCCACATTTTGTTTTCTAGTTATGTCGACCATCATCCATTTAAATGAAACTTATTGCCAATGTTCCAAACTGAATAATTTTTCTCATCTGCAACAGAGATGTTGTGGTATCAGTGTATCACTTTTAAATCGTCAAATTCAGTCTACAGAACAGACTCTCGTTCTGTGAAAGATTACAGTTAGTTTCTGCAAGTTTATTGAAAATTTTCAGTACTCTGTTTTGGATGTCTTCTCTCTTGTTACCTTGAGACGATCATGAATAGACTCCACCTTGCTATCAAACCCTGGTGAACCCTCTTTATTAAAATTTTGAATTTTGTGCTTGCCAAACCGAAACGAATCACAGCTCAAACTCAAATTATACAGCCCCAAGGACTTCTTTCAAGAATATGGTGCCACATCACCACCATCACTACTACCACCGCTAGCACTCCTCAGTTATCTTAGAGTGAAGGCTTACAATAAAAATGTATAGCAATTTGTGTTTTAGATAGAAATAACATTAAGATATTGCATGGCGAGCGCTCGAATCTCGTGACTATCCGAGCAAAAAGATGTTATTTTCGAAAAGAGCTAGTCCTCACTTTCTCACAAAAAAATTCAATCAAAAAGGCACACTTATGATGGACAATCTACCTAATTATGGTTTGAAAATGTCTCATATTTTCCCAAATACTTTGTTGTAATCTGTCAACAGTTTTTTAGTGTTTCTATTCATTCAAAATATTTCGTTAAGAGACACTATAAATTTGATTGTAATTAATAAATCCTATAAAATATCAGGAAAGAACTCTGTTCTTTGTAGACTGTATAAAAAATCACAGGATATAATTATACTGTCTTGGTGCCATTTTTTTTCTTTAACTACTTGTAATGTTAATAAAATGCCACATACCTTATTTTCAGCTTGGGAAATGGCTCTTTGGATTCGTACTTCTCTATCTCTATACAAAAATGTGCAAACTATAAAGGAAAATTTTTATCAGTAAAAAGTCTCTGCTGAGTTATCTGGAAATCATTTTTTTCTTAGTCAGCTGATATTTCAAACATTTGTAATGGAATTTAAAGAAATATCATTCAAATAAATACTATATAACACGATATTTTTCATTTATTGCGTTGTGTAGCGTTCCTACGAATGATATCTGTTTCAATGATTTTCTTGTAATCCAATGTTCATATGAAGGTAGTTGTTTCGGATGGACTTTTCATTCTAGTTTGTATTTGAAAGAAACTTCTATGCATGATCTAAAGATATTTATGAAGGGTTTATTTTGAACTCAATTCCTTTCTTCTAAAGTTTTCCATTTTTTTTGCACAGTATAAAAAATACTAAGTTATGTTATCCTGACCATTTTCTTTCATTCAATAGATTTCCTTTGTAGTTTTGGTCGACACAAATAAATTTAGAAATACTATATATTCAGTTTCAATGATAGAATAACGACATGCGTTTCGGTATTTTTGCCATCTTCATTTTCTGAAATATTAATAAATTACAAACACAGAAATTTACAATGAGTAGCCTCACGTACGATAAATATTTAAAATGTTTAGTGATAACACTAGGCTTGACTTGCAAGTAAAGGTACTCATTGTACATTTCTCGGTTTATAATTTATTATATTTTAGAACCTGAAGATGATAAAAATGCCGAAACGTACGTCGTTATTGTATCCTTAAAAATGAATGTAGTATTTCTAGGAAATCTACTCAATGTTTGTATAGTGATGAAGAAATAGAGAGCCAAAAAGCTGCTTCCCAATGACTAATTTCCCCTTAGAATATTCCCTTTTCAAGTCAATCATTTTTATTCTGAGGTCATTTCTGAAATATATTCTCACAGTGATCAATCAATCGACTGTAGCCATGTAATTTTGAAATCAATTTCATTGACATAACTATTCATTTCCACTATCTTTGCGGACATGAGTCGTTTGATGTTGCATCGGTTATACTTTCCGGTCAATCAGAAAGACCTCTTTTCTCATTTCAGCCAATCTCATATTGGAGTTCTCTTGGAAGTGGATAATGAAGTGTTTCCGAGCAAACCTTTACCGGTCTTCTTATCTTGTAGACTCCGTAGAGCGCCTACGAGCCGCAGGCGGCTTTTCCAAATCCAAGTATCGTCTTGGACGAGTTAGTTTTATCATTTTGTATTCCCCATAAGATAATGGACTAGCTCTGGATGTTGATTCACACACACCCACACATCTCCCCCACCCAAACACACACACGCAACTTTGCTGCTGCTGTATGGATGATCATACAGTCGTGTCACCGACATTAGACTAAAGTATGTAATATATATTATAATAATAATAACTAAATCTTGTAGATATAACGTGAGAAATATATTGTTAAATTTCTATTGTTTTCCTTGAAAAGTGGTTATTTTTATGTAATTGTTTTAGAGCAGAGTATTTTTTATATAGATTATTATATGTCTAGAGTAAATATAGCTTCATTATGGAATTCCATACGTTCGATATGCCATATTTTGTTCATTTTGAATATTAGACGAAAGGAAATGATACAAAAATGCTCTGCGTCTAAAGTAACAAAACTGAGCTGATTTTATTTTTGTTGTTATACTTTTTAATCATAATTGTGAGTGTCGAACAGATCAGTAAATTTATAAAACTTTCATAATTTCTATATGAGCTACTTATGAGGATTTATAGTCTCTGCAGTTTGTGAATGTACGCATGAGGATGCGTCAATAAATATTCTCATTTTAATATTCTGCGTTTTTTTCTTCTGTTCCTCTATGTTTTATTATTCATTCATTTATTCATGGGTTCAAAACTCATTTCACTCAATGCAATTGAAAAAATACAAAATTGACGAATGAAAGGCGTTAAGTAACAATACAAATAAGATAACAAGCATAGAAAATAATATAAAACCTGTCAGTGTTTGAAAATTCAACACAATAATATATTATGTATATATTTCTTTTTCTTTAAAAGTTGTTTTTGGAATTTGAAATTTTTTTCTCTTTTTATAGATGAAAATTTATTACAAATGAAAAATATTCATTGGTCACAAATATATCCTACTAGAAATACAATGTGGTTTCATTAAAATCCGAATTACATGATGATACAATATGAAATCTAACATTTATTTTCCTAACGAAGTGAGAAAATGTAATTGTTTTTGTCTTATTCCTAGGAATTCAATTTTCTGGGAATATTCTTTTCTCAGAAAAGCAATGTTCATCAAAGATTTGTCAATAAGGGTTTCTCTTTAGATAATAAAGCATATTTATTATTATTACATTTTCCTTCATTGAGGAATACAAATAAATTGAAGACAATGTTCATATCTGTTATAATAGTTATATTTTAAGATAATAGGTGGAGCTATAGGTTGGCCAACCAATAAATCACAGAAGCTCGGAGTAGAGCGTGGATTAAAATAGTTATGAAACCCTCTATGGGGCAAATGTTCCATGGCAACTAATTAGCAGCGATGCCAATTCCTAAATTTTTCTGGAATCAAGATATTGGGCGGGAATTTTGATGGAGATTCAAAAAACGTGGATTTTGAGGTTATGGAAACTACTGAGTTTTAAATTTCAATAAAGATTCTTGACTGGAATATACATGTGGCTTGTGATATTCTGAAGATTTTATTTTTGTGTATTATTTGTGGATCTTGTACTTTTTTTATGGACTCTCTTATAATATGTTACTTTTTTTTTTATTTTTCATATTTAAGAGCATATCTATGTGATTACAAATTGAATGCTGTAAAAAAAGCTTTTTGTGTCTCATGCCAAGGTGTTTACTTACATTCAGCGTTACCATCACTTCGTAACAATGAAATAGCTATAATGCATAATATGGAGTGGTTTGAGGAATAATGAATCGTTTCTGGAAAATTGATTGCGAAATTTAATAATTTTCGATTGTCAACACTAACACTGATCTGTAGGTATGGAGGAAATGCATTTTTTTGTTTTAAATAGTTACTGAGGATTAAATGGGCAAAACTTTTCATAAAGAAAGAAATGAGTACATAATTACAGAATTTCACTATGAAAAACATTAAAAATATATTACACTAAAACTTTCCTCAAATCACATAAGAATAACAAATAAAACACCAATTTGAACAACGAAAATCTTTTTTTCACGACTACCTATCTAAACCCAGATTAAACACTAGGATCTCAATTTCTGTAATATTTGTTCATCACTTTCATTATCTAAAGTTCTGTAGAGAAAATGAAGCAATTTGATAATCTTAAAAGACTTTTATTCAACTTCAAAACAATGACTAGATCTATACTGCTCTGCTAATCAAGAAGGTCATAAATATCTACACTTTGTGAAAAATCATTTCAAACATGTTTTACATCTTAGTACTGAAAAGTTGTATGACGATGATTGTTCGAGATATTTGCATGTAATAAATATGTCTCCTCAACTGTTACTTTGAATGAATAAATGTTTTCATAGAAACAAGCTACCCTCGATATAAAAATGTAGATACGAGCTTGATTTGCAAGGCAGTATAGAATTAAGACGAGAATTTAAAGGCATACATGTTCGATTCATAAGTTTCAGAAATGAAAGATTCCATGGAAAACTTTGATAAAATTCTCTACTAAGAAATCAAATTTTGAATAAACCAATCAATAGTTTTTCATTGAAGCAATAAGAAATTAAATTTCCATTGCGAAAATATTTTCTTATTTATTTCTAACAGATTAAGTGGCGTTTCCACCAGTTCGGAATTCCATAAAATAGAGTTCTAAGTATCAAGAAATGTTTCTTCGACAATAAGATTTTTCTTGGATACTACCCAGAATAACATGAATTTGATATATAATTCTCATGCAGAGAATTTCATGCAGAGTTTTGTTAGTTCATTTAAGGAGTGCACTACTCGTTATTTTTTAACTTGAACCAGTTTCACCAAATTATTAAATTTTTCAGTTCCAAAACAGATGAAAAGACTGCTAAAGATGAAAATAATTCAAGAATAGTTTTGAGGTATTCAGTTTTGTTGAACTACCAACAGTATCAATAACAAAAAACAACGATACGTTGTAATATATCACAGCAAAACTATAATTCGAAAACAAATCTAATAAAGCTATAAATATGTACACCAACATGGCTTAGCCCGTAGCTCGAGACGACTAAAATTGTTACTCAAAACGCAAAATCGTACCCAAAGTTCCACAACATTCAAGCAATTCTGCGATAAGCTTCATTTTAGTTCATATTAATATATTTGGTGCACGAAACGAGTTTGGTGCGATATTTCTCTATTACAATTACATTAATTGGAAGAACGAACTATATAAGAGGCCAATCAAACTGTTGGATTATGCAAAATTACATGATATTTGAAATAAATGTCTTACGCCTCACTTGAATTCACTGGCTGTGAAAGAAAGTCACACTGAAAGCCGATTTCAGTTTGATTAGCCTGTGAATAGATTGCCACCATTTATCTCACTAAAATCGGTAAATTTTCATTCGATTACATTTTTAATAAATCTTTCTTTTCAGTTTGTGAAATTGATTTTTTTCCACGATCTTCATCAAATATGATCTTGTGATTTGATTACCGCAGTCTTTGCAGATAATTGTGGCAAATCTTTGAGAAGGCATCTCCAGCAACATTCAAAATTTGACCTATTCAATACTGACTCTATTCAACTAATAGTAACTATTTAGTCTAGGAAAGAGGTGGTCCTTTTTTGTGCTTCTATCATACAGGCGATTACTAAATTCAATCATAACAGATGATTGGAACAGATTTAAAATCA
>WOGO01002914.1:0-15062 GCA_015342085.1 Leptinotarsa defecta | reverse complement strand
ACCATCATCAGAGACAACAATTTTAAATTACGGTCATGTCGTTACTTCTTTTGTGAATTGTTTCGATTTCTCCAAAATATAATTCAGACAACCTAATAAATTCGACAGGTAGGTAGCCTAACACAATGAAAATTCTTACTTTTTCGTTTTGTAAATTTTTCTATTGCCGTAATTCTTCTTTCAAGGCTTATTTCTCCCTATATTATATTATAATTTGTAATATTTTCATAATTCTCAATCCTGGAAGTGACGAAAATATCAGTTATTGGTCAAAATTCGATTGTTGTATAATTTGGTATGATCAAATAGCATCTCAATTCATTAACCATCTCAAACGCGTAGGCTTTGCTTGGTTTCAATCGCGTTGTTGATATCTGTTGAGAAGTGCCAGACGTTAAAGAACATATCAAAAATGCATTCAAATGGTGCAAGAACTGATATGATATTCAGTTATGCAAAATCTTCCTATTCGGAACATCCTCATGTTTAGGCGATTAGAAAAAAATTTGAGGGACTATGGTGCATTTGACAGAAAGAAAAGAAGAAAATTTGTGGTTACTGGAAGTATGAGGAATCAAATAAATGTTATGAATGAGAAAATATTCCCACATACAAATTTACACAGTGAAATCACCTTTCTTTTTCAATTTAGGATAGGCCAGTTACAAAAATTATACTAATCAAGATTGTTCTTTACGAGAAATTCCCCACGAAATAGGGATTTCTGTAAAACCCACAAGGGATATTTTGAAAAAAGAACAAATATAAATGCTTCAGGATACGAAAAGTTCATCACCTCAATTACAGTGATTACGGAAGGAGACTTCGATTTGCGAAAAGGTTAATATGTAGAAATAGGGAAGTTGGAAATATTTGTAAAAAAATAATATGGACGGACGAATCAAAATTAACAACAATGGTTGGTTAAACAGAAATATCCATTATATGTGAAATAATACAAATGAACATTTGCATAGGGAAACCAATTTCTGAGGAAGGTTCTAAATAAATGTTTGGCTGGGAAATGTGGAAACAAACATCATTAGCATTTTCTTTTACGATGATTACTTGAATAGTGAAATGTATGTTTATTTTCTATTCAATGAATTCGAATGCTACGTAGTAGAATTGTCACTGAATATCTGTCATGAAATACAATATTTTCAACAGGACGGCTCTGCTCTCCATAATGAAGCAATAGAAACAAAACATCCAGATGCGATATTTCCAAGAAACAATGGACCAATTAACTGGCCATCTCACTCCTTTAGATTTTGTTGTCTGGGGATATATAAAGAATACATTTTTTTCAACACCAAGAATAGATATCGACCGTATCAAACAAACAATAAGAGATGCATGTATTAATATAACATCTACTCTGCTAGAAAATTGCCACAGAAATTGTCTGGACCGACAACTTATGTGCATTCAACAAAGAGGTCGTCAATTCGAGCGTTTAATGTAGACTGCCATGTAGATTTGATTTTCCGTATTGGTTTCATTTTTCCCAAATAAATTGTTTTTCTGTTTGATTGTTGTCACTGATGATGGTGGTTATTTCAAATGAAACGATATAAAAATATCAAATGTGATATACTCTTGGATTGTGAAAGTATCGCTTTATCAATATCTGTAATAAAAAAGACGTGTCCGTATTAAAAAAAAAAGTTGATGATGGCCATGCTGACATGAAACGTTTTATCGAATATTTATTATTACATCTTCATAGTACACTTCGAATACAATAACAGTTTCCTTTTCTATTCTTTGATATTCTCCGAAATAACAATTCCACTTGAAAAAAACGAAAAACAGCATTTTTGGTTTTCCCCGTATAACACGAGAAGGGCGAGAGTCCCCGTAAATTTTCTTCAACCATTGTATTGTTCCCGATGACAAAAAAAAGTGACATAAACTTCTATTTAAGGTTTTCATAACTTTTTACGTTATAGTTTGATGGCATAGAATTTCTGTTTATTTTATAGAATAATTCATTGGCATTATGACACGTAACTTAAAGTTTTTTCAGTGGAGTTGTCTCTTTTTCTTAAATAATAGTTAGTTACTTTATAAGGTAGATTCAAAACACCATGTGAATTCTACTAGAATTCAAGTGAGATTTATTGATTAACCTGTTTGGTTTTCGAATCATGTCTGTCCTAATCAGTTCAAAAGATAAAAGCTTAAGAATGATCAAAAAGTCCTTTTTTATATGTCCTTCAAAAAAATTAAGCATTTCAATTTCAGTATTACTATACAACAAAATTATAATGAGTTTTTCACTAAACAGTTTAGAAAATCTCAACAAGTGTTTCACTTCAGGCTAACGAAATTCTACCCAGTTAGTGCTTTATATTAATTAGCAATTTGAACATAAATATCTGTTCAAATTGAAAAGAAATTTTTTAGGAGATATTAATTTTTGGTAAAGTAAGTTTTGGCTTTCTACTTTTCCATCTTCATGCACAAAAATGTGGGAAACTTCCAAAAGAAGGAAGAAAGCTATAAAGATGCGTAGATCATGCAAAACAGTTACTTTTAGACACAAATTGAAAAAACCCTTTCAATACAACTACTTTCATATAAACATTGAATTACACGCGAAAAAAAAGTACTTTCGAAACAACTACTTTTTTTGTAACACTGAATTATACAAGACACTTTTCTCTATTCAGTTTGTATTCCAAACATTCGTTATGGAATTGAAGCAAATATTCACAGGATTGCTACACAATATAGTAAATAAAATGTAAAATTTCACTTACATAGAACACTTTCATCCTCGCTGGTGCACATCCAGTGTTCTGGAATAAGACATTTGCCTTATTGCTTCTTCATCACCAATCTGGACAACATCATGAGATAAAGCACTCAATTCTTTCATAAAATCACAAATTTATGTCACAAATGAGTTGAATCTACTCATGTCATCGATGACAGTACGTAATGACATTCATTCACTTTTTTGATTATATCCTAGCCACATGAATCTTCTTTAAATTGAAAGGGGTATATTTTTTCATAATAGTGGAATATTCAATGATACCAGTCATACCATAGAATGCCTCTTCTTCATGCTAATAGGGATGTGTCAAGGAATTATGTACGAAAATCTCAGTGTAAGATGTATTTTGGAAAATTTAAAAATCATGTTTATTATCAGTTTTAGTAATAATCAAGTTTTGAAAATGTATTAGATATTTACCTTCATTTCAGTGGTGAATTTAATTGACGGACGGACTGAATCCGCAAATTCGACAAATTTGTCCAACTGCATAGCTGTACCACTAAAACAGGTTGAAATAATATACAAAACAAATACTAATTTTAGCAAACTTATTGAAAACAACAAACACAAAACTTCAGTGTCGGAAAGATAAGGAGTATGTAAGTTAACTTGTGGTTCTTGCTTAAAACTTTACATTGGTTAAATGGAAAGAACTTTTTCCATAAAAAGAAAATAGCATAGAAGCAATTTGTGTGTGAAGACTAATTACACATTTGCAAACCATATTTTGGCACAGGGGCATGAGTTCAATCAGTACTATGGCTTGTCACATTTGGAATAGAAATGTGTGAAACTCTATCTTGCGGAATGCTTGGAAATTAACAGATTTAAGAATTCGGGACATTTATTGAATGATGAAATAGAATTGATTAAATCCCCTTCAATTAATCTGTTTTCTGATGTGGAAATTGGTAATTAGTTGATACTTGAACTCAAGGTAGTTTTTTTCATTTCATGTTGAAAAAAATTGATTTTTTTGTAAATACTTCTCTCCTAATTTAAAAATTTTCATTAGTTTATAACTATACCTCGGGAAAAATTATTAATCAATAACTAGGCAGAAAGTTATATTATTTGAATTGTCAATTTTTAAAAAGCATTAATTAGGTAGAATTTAATATGAACACACCTGTAAAAGCAATTTTATAGTGGAATATGTGTAATGGTTTTATAAACTGTTTAGTAAAATCTCACCATGAAGTATTACTTAATGCACAATAGATTTTCATCAAGTATCTGTCAGTTCAATCACAAAATACAAATTATATGCTTAATGAAGTTCGCATCAGTTCCCATTAGGGTTTGTATCAGGAGTTTCAGAAAAATCACATTTTGATATATTAGTATTCAATTCATACGTTAACGCCTTGTATAAAAATAAAATACTCTAGTTAAATATTGTTTGAGTCGAAAACTTCAGATGGACCAGAGTGTGTTGTGGCTCTGGTGTAATCAAAAAGAAATGTCTTTGAGTATGAAGAAATGTCATTACATGATTTTCTCTAGAATGAAAATCGGTATTGAGTTAAATCACTTGTTGAATATTGATTTAACTCTCGAAACGGGCCACATTTAACTCTTTGGTAGAGTTCGTGTTGAAAATAGGAAATATTGGAGCGAAATATTAGCTACCAGTGGCTTCACAGATTAGAAGTTTTGATAAAGTATGAATAATACATTATTTGCAACTATTTGAACAATTTTGTGGTAGGCTCATTGATATAATCTGAAGAATAATAACCATCTCGTATAAATAGAAAATAATATAATTTTAGCTGAGATTGATTTTTGGGAAAGAAAGTTTTTTGGCTTTTCACTTCTCCATCTTTATACTTGTACTTATATCTCTTTATCTCTATCTCATGAATACACACACAGAAAGAATATTAAGGCAGATGTTGAAAATTATAATATTGTTTTCAGAATACCAAAATAATGTATTATTTTGGCATTCTGATAACAATATTGACTCGCACAATATTGACTCGCACAATATTGACTCTCACAATATTGATTCGCACTGTAGTGCGAGTCAATTTCCTGCAGGTAGATCAGTATATATATGTTGTTACAGTTGGATTTTCTTTTCAAGCTTCTAATTGTAGTAGATTTGTTTTTTTTTTAAGAAACTAACATAAAGTGAATACACTGTGGTACTTGGTGAACAACAAAACCAACTCCATTAAACAAAAATATGAAATCACCTTAAATTACAATCATAAAATCGTAACTGAAAATAAATATATTGCAAATATATTTGGAGTTCACTTTGCTAACAAGAGAAAAATAGACTCGCTCAATATCACTTGCGATATGTGTACTAAAGTTGAATAGACGAGTCCAAACTTTTTCGCTTCTGTTACTGTACAAGACATAAATCATATAGTTCTTAATGAAAAAAATACGCTGGAATTAATGAAACTCCTGTGACAATTCTTAAAGAATTTGTTGATATTATATCTAGCATTTTAACGTTAATAGTAAATTACTCTGTAATGAAAGGAACATTCCCAAATACACTGAAAATCACAAAATCAATTCCTGTATTCAAAAGGGGGATACTAGGTGTGTTGAAAATTATAGGATAATTTGCCCTATCAGCTGTTTTTTCAAACTAATGAAAACAGCAGTATACAACCAAATAATTAACTATTTAAACTAACATAAATACCTCATCTCAGTATGGGTTAGTTCATTCATAACATCAATAATTGTCTTTTTCACTTTAGAATGCATAACTTTCTGTATATTTGTTTTGGAGATAGATGAAGGACAAAGATAGATGAAAATGTTTTTATTTTCTACACAATTTTACAAAATTGAAGAGCTCTCATTAGATTTCCAAAGCCAAGTTCAGTGCAGTGGTCCATATTATTGGAATTATTTTTCTTGTGTTGGGAACCATGACTGACATGCTTCATTTGCTATTTCGCACATGGCTGAAAGAGCTTTACCGGCATTATCATATTCTGAAAAAAAAAAGAAGTAAGTGGTTAATAGAAACTACTTGATTGATACAATTCCTATTTCATAATATTTTTTAATTAAATTCACTATGGAAGTTTACTAGCTAGTAGTTCATATTTTATTGAACTTGTAGTAGAATGAATTTTGGAAATTATTTGCAAGTTGAAATTACTATTTCATCACTCCACTCTTGAAATAAACAGCATTTTAAGTGAATAATGAGAAATTGTCATTAATGAAAATCCACATTGACTCATGAATAATTAGTGTTCTCAGTAAAATCTATTTCAATGAATAATTGATAACTCACCATTACTTGTTCCTGTCCTCTTCCCAAAGATGGATCCATTGAATGGGGGTCTTCTATAAGCTGCATCGGAAACTGAGATTAGAACTCCCAGAATGAGTACTGCTACACAAAGGCAGGCAAAAACTTTTCCAAATTTTTGTTGCATGTTGTTTCTGTGAAAATAAATAGAGGTTGGTTGGTTGGTTGGTTGGTTGGTTGGTTGCTTGTCATCAAGTCCGAAGGGGTGATGCAAGAAAATGCTCTACCTTCAATTACATTCAAAATTATGGTGTATTTTTGATTCCGATCAAATCAGAGAAATTACCTCAAACAGTGGTTGTTTTAGCAGCCGTACACAGAGTTAAGGAGACTTAGAACTTTCTCTAGGTCTCCCTTTCCTGTAACATGATTTTGAGAATAAGATGGGTGAAATTTTGAATTGAATAGTAAGTTACTTGAAACCTGCCTGGGGACCTAGGCGACTGTATTTCAAATCGAAATTTACGTCATTGATTTATGTCTGGTAGAAACTAACTTCACACATAGGTATTACCTACTTGCAAGTCACTGTGTTCTGAATCATAGCTTGAAATTTGGACTGTTGAAGGAGAGTTTGTGCCATTACTGTTTAGAAGGTGATGACACTCATTGTAACTGCCCCGCCGTGGACTAAATCAGGTTTTCAATCTTAGGCAGACACCACCCTTACTATCTGACCTGAAAAGTCATCCACCAAATGACCTAATCACTTTCGTTAAGAAGCTGGACTTATTTTGCCGGCATCTACCCTACCTACATAGAGGGCCTCTGCTTTCCACCACGTGCTTAAACCTCGATGTTCGTGGTTTTTCAGCTTTCTGAAAGACCCTTCTTGGCAAATAGATAATCATGTTGCTATCTATTTGCCAGGAATCCATATTGTCTCCAATACTTTCTATTATACATGAACGATATATTGGAAAAGTCCACACATCCAGTATTTTGCTCTGCCGAGGACATTTTATGTTCGAACATCATGTCAATGCCAGAGAAAACGAGATGTTTTATATTTCAATGAAGATCTAGAAAAAATTAGCTTAGGGTGACAGAAAGCAAGTAGAATTTGATGTTACAAAAACACAAGCATCAGTTTTCTCTAAGAGGGTGAAAGTGGTGAAACCGGAGATCATAAATTTTGTGGTACATATGTCTGCGTTGATTAATTTGTTGGCTGTCATATTGGATACCAATATGTCTCAGCATAGCTAAGTCAGCTTCTCACAAACTGTACTTCATACATATCTCAACGTGCTCAACTATATGTGCTTTGGAATATTGTACACATAATTGGAACTTTTCTCCTCTTATCAATAAATACTTTCACAAGAAGTGTTTGACAGATTCAGCCCGCTCGTTTTCACCCAAAGCAGTATGTGTCAGAAATATGAAGCAAAATACAACTGCCCAACGCTTCGAGGTTCAATTTAACGTACTTCGAATTAAACTTTCTCAAAACTATGTCATCTGTAGAACGCCGTTATTATGGAATGAACTCTCCGAGAGAGTTTTTCCAAATAATTATGATCTACAGCAAGTCGTAGAATAGCGTAAGCTAAACTCCGCCGAGATAAAAATAAAGACCAATTATTATTATTAGAAAATGTAACGCTAAAGTTTACCTTCCTAAAGCAACCGCTTTCACAACGTTTCAAGGATTGAGAGAGCGGAGGCAGATTTTAACCTAAATTAAGATAAGTATTCTTAGCCCTTTTTTTGATAGGCAAAATTATAAAGTTTCTGATAAATAGCACATTTAAAAAAAATCTATTGAATTTACGCAGTAACTCATCAGATTAAATCGGATGTTTACCCTTTCTACACCTGTATGAAATTCTCCATATTTTTTTTTTCAGTTTTTGAAAGATGAGAATCCCCAGAAAGATCCATAAAAAAGTGATTTTCTCCACAAAAATGACTTTTGTTCAATATAAATGAAATATAACTCACCTGATACTTCCCAGAAGAGATGCTTTTCTGAAGATCTTCTGCAAGACACTGAATTTTCTGTGAAAATCACCAACGTTTTATAGATAGTGGCGGCTGGCTTGTCTATTATTACTGTGAAAACTAATTATGATTCCATTTGTTGTACACACCTTCAAAATAACTCGATCAAGAAATCCGTACATTTCCCTCGCGAGCGTCGTGAAGCGTCTGAAGTTTCATTCCTCGAATAAATCCAATCAGTTTCTACTCACCACTTTGTTGCTTTCAATCAGATTCTTCAGTATTTTATGGCTTGGGTTAGAGAAAATACGCTATTTTCCAGACGAATGAATTCTTGCACTTGATATATTTTCATGATATGATTTGGCTGTGTTATTTTTCAGGCGGAGGGATCTGATTACTTTTAGGTACAAAGTTTTAGTTGGATGTACTTTCATTTACGATTTCGTATAAAATCATTTCATTGTACTTTATTTTATTACTTTAATATTTTGAATGCTGTCTCAAGCATTATTCACTTTCTAATACCAATTATTAGATAAAAACTTAGTTGCTTTTTTTCAATAGGTACTTATAAATTTTTTATTGGTTCGGAAAAAACTTTCGATACTTTTAGTATGTTATGGGGTATCTTCAACTTATACTTTTAAGTTTCTGAGTGGTGAAGTCATTAATTTGTTAACTCTGTCATCCGGGACTTAACGAAAAAAAGGTATCTAGTGAAGTTAGAGAAGATAATAGTGAAGTAGATTCAGTGATTAAATACACGATCAAGTAATCACGACGAGATGGCAACGTTGAGACATCTTTGAGTTTTTGAAGTCCATACGACAAAATAGAAAAGAAGAAAAAAACGGGATGACAATAAGAATGAAAAGAACAGGAAAAAAAGATATCAAAGGTTTTGATGAAATAACTAAAGTAACAAGAAATGAAATGAAATGGAAGCATTAGAAAGGATAATACAAACAAGAGACGAAGCTAAAACAACTACAACTTGGTCGACTATGCCAGCGAAGACCAAAAAAAAAAAACGAGTAGAAGAATGAAATAGTATGACATGAGAAGTAGTCAGTTGTTTCAAAAGTTTTTCCCGTTTTACTGTTATTTGTTTTTGGAGCTCCATATTTCAATAAATATTTATTATATTGTGTCGTGGTATATACTGATCGATAGAGAATTTTGTACTGTATACCGTGATGCTGTTTATTTTTTCCAAGCTCCAATGCGGTTTTTGATGGTTTGTTTAAAACGTATTGGAAAGGTCGGAGAGCTCGAAAAGTGGTGCCCCACGACTTGAACGATCGATAGAAATGGTCAAGTTTCGAGGTCTGCACTTCTTTGCTTTTGCGCAACCAAAACGATCCAAACAGGATTATTATATGATGGTCAGCGCTGGTGTGATTCATTATAACTTTCTGCAACCGGGCAAAGCCATCACAGCAGGGTCCTGCTGTGAATACATCGACGAAATGTACTAAACATTGGAGTATTAATGGTTTGAAGGACATGCAACATGTTCTGAAACTAGGTTGACATCTAAACGTGGAGTACAGAATCGACAAGCTCCTATTATTCTGAAGAAAATTGCTGTTACAACTTGATGCATCAGGGCATTTGCAGTTGAAATTGTTGGAAACTATTTAGGTCTTACATCATACCAAGAAGACATCTAATCAACCTACAGTTGTTCAGCAACTGGATGTAAAGCGGTTGAACAGGAAAGCTAGAGGAAAAGTTAAATTTGCCCCACGCTACAGAGAAAATGGAAATGTCTCTACCGAAAAATTAATGAGGGACCATGGAGCACAGTAAAACCATTAGTCGTTCACCAGGTTCCTTATAATGGTACTGATCCTCACAGTACAGACAGAATCAAGCAGACAATTTATCAGATACGGATCAACTTGAAGAGAGTGTCAATGTGGATAATACGACTTTGACAGTCGGTGGAAGTACGTGGTTGCTATTGATTCTCGAAAAGATAGAGGAATTGTTGATGAATGAAACTGGAGGCAATAGAGTAGTGGGTAGTATTAGAGATATTTCCATTGCTTGTTATATATTATAAATTATTGTTATAAATTATAATTATAAAAAGATTTGGAAGTATTGAGTTTTATGTAAATAAATTGATCAAAAATCATCAGAAAAGCAATACTCTTTCCGACGCGCGTTTTAACAACCAAATTGGCGTCTTCAGGAAATGAAGAAAAGTATTCCTAATTCTAAAACTCTTTCTATGATTATATCTACTAACAGTGTACTTTCACTTCTACTTTCTGATATATAACAATGATTTCGGGTAGCAATTTTTGGAAAATTTTCTCGTGAAATTTCTCTCAAATTTTAACAGAGTGCGATACACATCAATGATTTCGGGAGATCATGTACTGATCCTAAAAATTTCAGAGCGTTTTCATTTATTCTATGACCATTCTCCAAGGCGTGTTGGAGGCATGCTGCGTGTTCTTTAAACCGAGTTTTAGTGGCTCGTTTAGTCTGGCCTTTATATTCTTTGTCACCGTGCTCATAGCTCATTTTATATATCCTCGACTTTTCATTTTCCAACATCTTGTCTTTAGGGTTACCTAACATTTAATTGAATAGAACTGGCCGATACTTGATGAAAATCCATATTAAAACTTATTGATATACCTAGTGAATTGTACGATTTTCACTATAAACGGTTTTACAAAAACTGCAACACGTGTTTCGCTATGCAATAGCTTTCTCAAGCGTTAATAACGCGAAACACGTGTCGCGGTTTTTGTAAAACCCTTTGTAGTGAAAATCATACACTAAATAGGTTTACCTAACATTTGTTGAAGTCAGCAAGAAGTTTTTGAAGGCTACTTTCACGTTCAACTTTTTGAAAATAAGAGCTAGTTCTTTAGTGTACCTTGGTTTACGAAGATTATCACTACATTTACATTGTCTAATTATTTCATTTACAATATTTGAAGAATACTGGTTGCTTTCAGCTATGATCCTGATAACATCAGGATCAATATTCCACTTTTCTTTACTCACGGGAAATATGGATAAGAAAGTTTAGACGTTACCGCCTTATTAAACTCTCGTGTTTTTTCTTAAATGATGTATTTAGAGACACCTTGTACAAATTGAGGGATCGCATGTTGAAACGTTACAGCCTCGTTGGACTGTCACGTTTTTTGTTGATTGATGTATTTTTGCCACACCGTGTACACATTGACGCCATGTTTCTTTCTTAAATAATGTATTTTTACGCACCGTTTATACATCACTTAATGCCCCTTACATTGCAGACATGTTTTTCTTTAATCCGATTTTTCATGCATCACTGTGAATCTTCGATGACAGTCGACATAACATTACATATCATTAGTTCACATTTATTTCCAACATTTCACGTTAGTGTCGAGGCTACCACAAAGATTACCGCGCCGACGACCTCGGTGCAATTCTCATACCGATCTTTTTTTTTAATCAATTTCCCTGACCTGCCGATGACCACTGGGACCACGTGACTGGTGCGCGACAAGAGAGCTCAGGGTGAAGTCCTAAGGAGGCCTGAGAGGTGAGGCGAAGTTCCAAGGGGACTCAAGTCTACGCTCTCATTTTTGAATCTCTCCGATACTAATTCCATCTTTCTCTGCACCGTTTCGTCGCACGTTGTCTCTTTCTCACTCACTAACGTCTCTCTCTGAAACACTTACCAACGACACGTGATCTTAAAGTTGTTCTTACATTATTATTTATATATTACCGGTAACCACAATTGAAACTACCTCAAAAAAAATTACCTAAATCTCTACCTAAGGTACCTGTTCAGTTATGATTACCTGAAGCATATAACCTCACATCTACATCAATAATGATTCTTTCTCAGTTTTTAAGAAAACAAGTTCAATAATGGTGATCTATTCAAATCCACTTGGTCATTCATTAGAATGGTCATTCATTAGAATGACCAAGTGGATTTGAACCATTAGAATCCAGTTGGTCATTCTAATGAATGACCAACTGGATTAATAAACTTGAAAATTCAAACATTTTAATGTAAGAACAACTGAAGTATAAATCTCTTGAAAAACCTACGGTGTTAGCGAGACATGTTGTGATATATTTTTCAAAATAAAGTTTGTGAAGATCAAATCGTGAGGTGTAGTTTTTGAAAATTCATTTATTAATAGATATAATGGGTATGCAATGATACTGGCAGTACTTTTGATGATCCCACTGTTGAGTCCGAACAATTGGAGTTCCATTACTAACCCTCGGGGAGGTGGGGAACAATACGAAGGAGATAACTAGCGTTATAGAATTTTTCTAACTAGCGTTATAGAATTTTTCAAGACATCAGTCGCTTCATGATTCACTTCAGGAAGAGATGAAATAAGATGATCTGCAATATCAACAAAATAGTCATTAAATTCGTTCTCCGTTTGCGGTGTATTAGCCTCCCTCGAAGGTCTTCTATTACATTCATATTTGTTGATCCTCCAAGTATCTCTACTGATATTTGGGAACATGCCAAAAAACTGTCATATGATTCTCGTTTTACCAGTTGTATCGAGTTTTTGTAATCTTTACGTAAAATTTGGTAGATTTTTTCGGTCACTAAATCTTATCTAGCGTTTTGGACAACCCTGTTACTCGAGAGGATTTTCCTCAAGACCTCCTTGAGAAGTTCACTCAAAGCATCCGAAGAACGGTCTGTGTTCTAGAAAATACAGTCGAAACATTCAAGGGCGCCTTTAAATGTGTCTATTATAGCTGAAAAGGAAATCAATCTTCTATGATCTGCATCTTTTTTGGATGTATTTGTAAATTCACTCAGTATGTATTATCGTCCCAAGTGATCCGATAGACAGGGTTAAAGAACACCCGTCACAAAAAGGTCATAAGGCCCCTTTCAAAAAGGGTAATGGATATGTCACTAGTTGAAGCCTCGTATATGTTCCTTTTGCTATACACATTTCATTACGAGTACATTTACTTCTTGTTATCATACCAAAAGTTGCCAACAACTTTCTACTTTCTTATTAAAGTAACAATTAATTTTCACCAGATATTTTACAAAACCACAACACGTGTTTCGCTATACGTTAGCTCTTTCAAGCTTGATACTGACTAAATTCTACCTAATTTGTGCTGTATAGCGGAATACGTGTTGCGGTTTTGTAAACTGTCCAGTGAAAATCTCCCAATGAAATTGTTACTAGAAAGAGGTGTGAATTTTAATAAAAAATCGGAAAATTCCATCAGAAAAAAACTCTCTCATTTCACATGAAACATCCTGTGTATGTCTATTATGTATCATTTTTGAGATTTATATTTTTTAATTTTGGGTAGCTAGATGTTTTTTTAATGCAGAAATATCCATATTTGTGAAACATTTCGCAGTTCTATTCATGCCCCCGCAATCGAATAGTTTCAATGCAAGGGAACATTATTCAATATTCTTAAACTATCATACTACATGTTTAACAATAAATATTCATTATAGTGATTCGAAAACTCCATGTCATCATTCATTTGTTTGAGACCAATTAAAAAAAAAACTGAAGCGAAGTTTCTTCTGAATTAACATTGTATGAAGTCAAAAACCAAACTCACAAATTGTCTCGTTGTTCTGAGGTTAGGTGCTTGAAAAGGGCCATATTTTGTTACGGGCATTTACAGGACATCTTCTTTGAAGAAGAGGGCCTGTAAATGGGGCCGTCGCCATGGGGGGAATGGGGGAGCCCCCCCTGCTTTTTCGACTTGGGGAAAAGTTGGGAAATTTTGGGCCGTGAAAATAGAAAAAAATAAATAAAAAAAATAAAAATGAGAGAAAAGAAAAGGAGAGGTAATAAGAAAAGGGAGAGGACCAGGAGAAGGTTGGGATTTCCCAACATGCATAACTTGAAGATTCTATACTTTGAAATTCTGAGTTTTTTGAAAACTTCAAAAAGTTTAATTTCTCCTAAGTAAGAGAACAGTCCACAAATTTTGAAGCGACAATTTTTCAAAATTCCCAACTTTTCGCTGTTTTTTCGACTTGCAAAAGTTGGGAAATTTCGGGCCGTGAATTTAGAAAAAATAATAGTAGAAGACAATAAACACAATATTATTTAAATGCTGTTTCTTTTCATTTGTATTTAATATTCCTATACATGGTGGAAATACTTGATTCAAAGTAAAATTATTACTTTCATAATCTCCAAAATTTATTTTTGTTTGTGCATACCCGAACGGGTATAAGCATTCAGCCAATCTTTGGATAGCTAAGTAAGAAAATTAATATATTACAATAGTAACTTATCCCTTGGCTTTCATTTTTTCGAAAGTTGGGAAATTCTGCTGGTGGGGTTGGGAAAATTTGGATTTCCTCCCCCCTGGTGTTTTCTTTTCGCTACGGCCCTGAATGTTATCATTCGTTTCAAAAGGTCTCCAGAAAGCCATATTGATGAAAGTACCCAAAGACACTAGAATTTTCACAAAAATCGGTTTAAACGATGAGATTAGAACCTTTGGTGTAAAAGTTGAAAACTTTTTCTAGAGATCTCGACGCGCGTTTCGCTAACAAGGTTAGTATCTTCAGGAGAAGCAAATTGATACCGAATCTGAAGACAAGGGTTAGCTGTTTATATACCTGAATTTTTTGGTCCGATGTGGACTTTGTTTGTTAAATGATGATTATACTAATTGATTTTTCGGTAATTAACTAGTGGAACCACTACCTGCAAATTAATTTGTCAACAATAGATTAAAAAGCGGACAAATTAATCATTATCAATTTGCTTCTCCTGAAGATGCTAACCTTGTTAGCGAAACGCGCCTCGAGTGCAAAAATATCAGTTTGGTGTTAGGGTAATTGATCTCTAGAAAAAGTTTTAAAAAATTGGTTTGCAAAACCACTCACTACCTAACCTAACCCCACGAACACACGGCACTAACAAAGAAATATTGTGAAACGGACAAAAAATTAGTATTCAACCAGTCCAGCTAGCCGAGCCTTTATTCCTCAACTACATTTGATAGCACGTTTACTAGCTATCT
>WOGO01002913.1:0-15063 GCA_015342085.1 Leptinotarsa defecta | reverse complement strand
CCTCTGAACATTTGTTGGAGGGACTGTTTTACAGCAACCGTGTGATGTATTGGTGCGCCATCAAGCTGATACCATAGGTCGTATTTAATATTTAAAGGCATATTATCTAAAACTTCACTAACCTCATTATTCAAAAGGTTGAGATAACCGACGGATGATAAATTTTCCCTAAAGAAAAATGGCCCAATTATTTGGTCGTTAAGTATCCCGCACCATACATTAGTTTTGAAGGAATACTGATCACCACATTCAACTGTGAAATTGGGATTTTCTTGGGCCCATCATCGACAATTTTGGGAACTTACCGTTCCATTTGAAGAGACCGTTGCCTCATCTGTCCATAAAATTTTATACGGAAACTTTTCTTCTCTCTCTCCTTGAAACCAGAATGAAAACCCCAAACGAACATCAAAATCTCGTTTTTTTATTGTGTTAATAAATTTTGGCTTGTAAGGTCAAAATTCATTCTTTCTCTCTTGTAATCGGTATTTTTTATAATTTCGGCTTTGCTCGTTTGCCTGTGTTCAATAACTTTTAAACAACTGTTAAGTTGGGCCTCCTCATCATAGTTAGTTGAAGTGTGCTTTTTTTTAAATTGATTTGCTACGGATCCTGTTTCTCTGAATTTCGACATCATCCTTGACACAGTAGTATATTGAAAATGTTTTCCTGGATGCCGTTCATTAAAATGTTAGCTACTTGCCGGTATGGTGTATTCTCACGACATATTAAAACTATTTCTATTCTTTCCTGAAGAGACAACATCATTGCAACAATAACTGTTTAATATTTGACAAGTAAATCAACAACTTGACACTACCATAGCATGCATTTTGTTTGTCAAGACCTACTTAAACATTTTATTCAACGTGATTAAGCATCCTTACCGCCCTAGTTAGTGTTTATAAATAATCTGTAAATACTGAATATTGAAATTTCAAAGGAATTTCTACTCTAGTAATTTTATTAATACTCATTGCAGTTTTTGAGTTGTGTCTGCTTTTTCAAAATTGAAGGTGCTGACGTTTGTTTAAGAAAATAGCCAAGTGATTGAAACTTTGCACCAGTCACGTTAAAATTTTTATAGCACATTTTTAATTTCTCTCTATGTCCGTATGAGTAAAAATTCATCAGAAAAGTTAAACTAAATGATGAGTTTGTTATGTATACGTGAATTAATGACAATTAACCGAATTTGTTTTTTAAAATAAAGGGGATACCTGTCAAAAATAAGCAAAACGTTAACCTTATCCTAGTTGCATAAAATTTGGCATATAGATATAAAATTCCCGTAAACACAACTTTTTCAAGTAACTTTTTGTTAAATTCGATCTGGAAATGCACTTTTTTTCAAAAAAAAGTTAAATTTGACAAACACTGAGCGTCAGTGGGTCGCAATTGGCCGCATCATTTTAAGTTAAATTTAAAGAACAAACAAGTGCCGAAGTTGAACTTCATTGAAATTTTTCGAAAAAAAAGTTTCCCATATGGTGTGCACTTTAATGGTGACACTGTATATACTTTTGAGGTAGAATGAAGCACCTGCTCCTGTAAAGAAGTGTTAACTTGAATTGCCGCCCAGATTTCTTGACTCCTGATTTTCCATGTAAGGTTATATAAATGCTGACTTCAGTAAAATTATATGATTTCACTTGATCGAAATATCATTTTTTAACAAGTAATTTCACTCAAGAAGGTTAAAATACATATTGAATGGCGTAGAAACTGCTATGAGTTTGTTATTTCTGACTATTTCGTCTTTCGAATAACAAGCTAATAAGATTAGTTAGTAATGATCAAAATGACCGTTCTTCCCTATTCCCACATTTGGGAAATCAATGATGAAAGGAATGAAAAAACCAGAATGTCGAATCTACAATAATCTTCCTCGAAAAATGATACGTCAATAATACTTTACGGATTCCATTATTGCCGTTAGAACATATCTTCTGATATATTCCAGCGCGTGCCAGTTCAAAAAATGAGGTTAGGAAAATCAAATTCAATGTTTGCACGATATTATCTTGTTTGTGTTGGTGAAAAGGCAAGGGAAATTGCACTTTTTCTCCAGTTTCCACATACCTCCAGGTTTTTGAATGATTGTAGTCCACAAACAGTGAATTATTCACCCCTGGGAATCATCTTCGGAAGAGCGAATATTCGATAGTTTGAAAGGTCATTTCACGACTGAAGAAAACCCAAGTTGATTCGTACCGTCTTCAGGAGTGAGCAGTCAGTTTTATTTTTGTATAATGCTTTCCTCCATCATTAAACTACAGTTTTCATTAACAATTCTTTTTTTCCATTTCAGTGACCAAATTCATCCGCATTGGAATCGCTGATAAGAATGACAATCCTCCTTATTTCGATAAGGCCCTATATGAAGCGGAAGTTGACGAAAATGAAGATATACAACACACCGTACTTACTGTCACCGCCAAAGATCACGATGAATGTGAGTACTTTATTTATATTAGATGAAATATATCATCCTGTCTGATTCACATAAAGTTTCATGAAATGACTGAAGATCTCTCAAAGCAAACGTTCAGATGCTTGTGTTCTGGATAAAGAAATTAATTGGTATGGGGTGCTTTTTCATTTTTCAAACTATAAGCTTTCACTCCTCTGAAACTGAAATATTTTCCAATATCGAATGAAATACGAGAATCAAATCATTGAATTTGTCTAATATGTTGAAAATCAGAATGATTCTCATCCTCTCATTAAACTCGTTAATATAATCAAAATGTGTATATTAATTCTTGACCTCAACTAATTTAAATGCAAATTGAAACTTCCACTATAATATTTTCACGAGCCGTTTCTGAAGTTTCGAATGGCGTGAATTTTTTTTCCTCCCGGGTGAAATGAACTTTGAAACATTTCCAGTGTTTTTCAGAAAAGAAAGATTTTATTTAATTGAAAAATGAATAAATCATAAGACGTTTTCTGATACGACGTGTTTTCGTTTCAGAGTAAGTTGGGAGTTTTGAGTTTATTTTTATACCCTCATTTATATACACTCAGTATTCTCACTATTAACAGACAATGGCTTGATAAGGTTCGATCACGATTTGATAACTGAATAATAAGTTTATCTATATCATTTTTTATAGCACAACAACTTCTTCTCTTCAGTACATCCTTTACAGTTATATCACTAGATTTGAATGATCAAGATTACTCATATTCGAATCAGAAGGTACTCTATATTCGAATCAACATGGTTTTCATGATTATTTTGAGCGTCAGATGATGTTTTCTGTAAAATAATCATAGATGGGGCTATAATTGAATATTTCAAACTCCCAATTGCAATTCTAGAAGGTCAGGATCTTGGTTATTTCGTTTCATGTATATTCATGAGAAAACTGACTCGACGTTCGATCGATATTGTTTAGTAGGTCATCACTGTAATGGTTAAGGGATGATGTTCACACATGTTGGACTAATGCATCAGAAATTACAATATGTTGGAAGCATGCTCAAAGAGATGAGATGTTATATTTTCAGTACTATAGAATGAACAAAAGTAGGCGTTAAAACGTCAGGCATTCAATGAGTTGAAAATAATAGAATGATAATCAAATCACACAATTATTTCAAACAACCGTGTTAGGAATCACACGTTAAAAGGTAAGACCTCGTTAGTCCTTAGCTCGCACAAGTTTCTCAACTTCTGAGAGTTGTCGTTCGTATGGGGGCGGCAGCTGATAACGGAAAAACAGATTTTTAAACAGAAATCGAAGAGATCAACAAAGGGCAATCCATCGGCACGTGTTTCGGGCAGTAATAGATCCATATTAATTCATTTCCATTTCAAGTCACGATAATTTGTGCTCCTAATAATAAAACAGCTTTCATATTCAATTTTCATCAACTACTTTTATTTACATTTTTTGCAATAGGACTGAAGACTTTGGTCGTATTCCTAATATTTCAAACAATAAAAGTCAGAACCAAAGTTCAACTATATTCAAATAATTCTATTGAAGATGCATTGGTTTTCAGGATTTTATTTGAAAATTATGTTTGTATTCAAGTTAGTTTTATATGATATTGAAAAAACTCTGGTAAATACACGTCATTACTGAAATTATTATGTTTAACATAACATCAAATACCACTATACATCATCTAATATGACAGCCTCAAATCTTACAGGACATAATCTAATTCATATCTGATATATTGATTTTTAGGATCATTGGCAAGTCTAGGGTACCCTGCAACCAAAGCATCTTGACTGCCGATGTAGAGAGAATTGTAGATCTTCCAATAAACATCCCTAACCTTTCGGGCAGGATGGAACAAACCCTGAAACACAAAGTAATGTACAGGTCAAATCGAATGATTTAGAAGTGAAGTGTGAACTTGAAAAAAAAAAGATCAACCTTAAATACATTTACGAGAAAATTTTGATGAACAATAAATATTCTCAACTAATTTTAGAAATATCTTGATAATATTCTGTGTAAAACTACGATAAAACATTCTTTACATTAAGATCTGTGTTCCATTAGCATACTTGGAAGCAGATGTATTCAGGTGTTATTTGAATATTATCCAACAACTGGACTTGAATCATTCATATAGAATCATATTTTAGAAATTTGAAATGTGATAAATGAAAACAAACTCTAACCTGTAATGTGTATTGCAGAATCTCGATGGGACCAAGCGCCACTCTCATTCCTTCAATCGCATCCATAAAAGCCTGGACTAAATGAGGCGAAGTTTCGAAAATATTGGGCCATACATAATTCAGCAGATGAACGAGAGCATCCTCACATCCAAAACCATATACACCTAGAGCCATATGTTTTATTGCCGCACAAGCTGTCTGCCTATGAACTAAATCCCTGTCCATAAGAGCATCCTCCAACAGAGGTGTCACCGCATATATATAGTCTTTACCCATCTCTCCGATATATTCAAACAAGAATGAGAGCGACTTCAAAACTCCGTTCTGTACATTCAACTCGGGAACTCGATACTCATTCATCAAAGCAGGGAGTACTGTGAAGGGAGAACAAGTTTCGGCAACAATGGCTATTGCTACTGTAGTACAGACACGATTCTGACGTTCTTGGACTTTCAAATTGTTCAGAAGAGTGGCTAACACATCATGAGGACCAATAGCTTTGGCAATGTAACCAAAGGTATTGACAGTCGCTCTTCGAATTGCTTTTTTGTGAGCCTTCAGCAATTCCAGCAATTCAAAACAAATCCTCATCCATTCTCTGGCATTGACATATTCGGGACCACGATCAGCAATACGACCTACCAAATCAATGCAATTTTCTTGCACCTTTTCATGTCTATTTTTCAAAATGGGGGTTAGACGAGGCAACAAATCTTTGATAGGAGGTGTCATTTTCGTCATACCTATAACATTCACAATTGCTTTCAAAGCTCCGAGAATTGACCCTAAAACTTCAGGGTATTCTTCTCCTAAGTATTCATAAAGAACTACACCCAAATGTCCCATCAGCCTTTCCTCCTGGCAAGTTTTCATTACGACTGCTATTCTAGAAATCAGATCAGCTGCTTGCTGACGAACTTTGGCTGATTTGTTATTCAACCTCCAAAGGATCATACCACAAATTTGTGGCAGGTAAGGCTTTACACGTTTTCCCAATTGATTAACAATAGTTCCAAACCCGTTCAGCATCACGACATCTTCTGTTGTTTGTTCTTGGAAAGCGTACAATATACCATCATTCAAGTGCTCTTCAAGAGTGAAATCAATATCTGCAGCACCTAAATTGCCCATTATTTTTTCGATACTCTCCATAACCATCTTTCTATATTGTTCATTCTCGTCTTTCAAATCATCTACAATTCTATTTATGATCTCAGATGCTCCAACTTTATTTGCAATTTCCACAGTTGTATCCACTAGTTGCCTATAGTTACGCCTATCCAACGCCATCCTATGATTCCAGAAGTGTTTGAAGAATTGGGGCAAAATGTCCTCTTTTATGTACTGTGGCTCCACACCATCTGTGGAACAACATTGCTTGACTACTTTCAATACAATCTTTTTCATTTCCTCGTCTGGAGACTGAAACTCTCTAATGAGAATCAACATCACTTCCCTCGTGTAGTAATTGGCGTATTCTGCGTCCATAAGGGGTATCAAGTAACCAATAGCTTTTAAGAAAGCTGCCAAACCTTTACCTCGATGAGTACGGATACCCTTCCACAGGGGTTTGAGAACAGAGTCAAAACTTTCAATACCGTATGGAGTGGCAGCTTCTGCAAGAGCAGCTATACCTAAGGCTGTGATAGTCCTCACCTTTTGCTGTTCATCAACTAGACCATGTTCGATGATTTCTACCAGTGATTTCAGATGGGGTAAAATTGCACAACCCATAAGGATGGCAATTTGCTGGACAATTTTAATACCGGTGTGCCTAGCTTGCCACGATTTCTTAGATCTGCAGACAGCCTTTAAGAAAGGTAGGAGAGATGGAATACCTAGAGCTGATGCTACCACAGCAAATGCTCTCGCAGTGGTGTTTCTCACGTACTCATCAATGTTGTCTATATCAGGTCTCATTGTTGATATCATGGTAGCTAAACCTGCAGCTTTAGCAAGATTAGATATAATTTCACGACCTTCAACACGTGCATAGTAATCTTCATCAATCAGAAGTGGTTCAATAACTACAAGGATTTTGTGAACATAAGGTCTCACCAAATCATCAAGCTTGTATAATATTCTGTCAATAACTTTCACTAGTAAATGCCTTTCCTGATCTTCCAGAGTTGGGCTCATCAAGAGGGGCAGAATTTGATTGAACAGTGGACCTGCTCCGAATTCTCTAGCCTTGTCGGTGATTTGACGCAAAGCAGCTTTCCTCATAGGAGGTGTTCCATTCTTTATTTTCAGCAAAAGTTTCATAATCTTTCTTTCCTTCTGTTCTTCCGGGCTCAATGCCTCCTCGTCTACATCAACCAAAAGCTTGTCAAAATATTGAGCATCTTCAGGTTTCATGAATGGTAGATTCTGACCCTTGGGTTGGTTGTCAAGATATTTGGCTGATTTGTCTTCCTGCTGAATGAAGAATCCTTGAGGTGTACCACCAATCATAGGAGTCGGTGTTGCCGTTAGTTTTCTGGATGGGGTCCTTATAGGAATATATCCAGCTGGTGGTGGAAGTACTTTATACCCGGGTGGAAACATGCTATCAAGTTCGTCATCTGAATATGGTCGATTACGTTCATCTATCTCCCTTTCCCACCTGAAAGCCTGCAGCTGTTCCGGAGTCATAGAGGCTAAATGCCCTGGAGTGGGAGTAGCCATTGCCATAGCTTTCACACCTACAGGTGTAGATCCTCCAGGAGTCAGCATGGGGGTAGCATGACTAGGAGTTCCATGGGGTGTAGTAGGTGTCATCGCACCTGGTGTCATTGCCTGAGAAGGAGTAGCCGATGGAGTCTCATCCCATCTTGATCTTCTTTTTGAAGCTCCTGGTGTTGGAGTTTCTTGAATAAGATCCGCCCCAGTTCTATCTGTTCTGGGTGTTTCGGCCCAACCACTTGAATGGCCTGGAGTTTCTCTTTCAGTCTTGGGTGTCTCATCCCAACGATTTCTTCTTGAGGTACTCTTATCTCCAGAATGGCCTGGTGTAGTATCTCTTCCTGGTGTTGCTGCTCCAGGTGTTGCATCCCATATCCTTGTAGACTGACCTGGCGTTGCACCGGGAGTTTCACTACCTTTATGCCCAGGAGTTTCATCCCAACGAATATCTGCTGGGGTCTTCTGATAAAAAAAAAATTCAAAATAATATATTTTTGAGATTCACTTTTCCATTTCAGTATAACACAAACGAAATTAATTAACACGAAGAAAATGGTTAATGCTGTAATTATGTTATATCAAAACAGAAAATTAAAATATTCTGGTAATTTATAAATTCAAGTTCATGAGCAAAACTATTTATTCAGTAATTTATTTATATGAAACATAAGTTGTATGTAACAAGTCAACTTTCATCTGTCTTGAACTTGGGTCTGCTCCCTTCATTTTCCTTTGCTACTAAATACACATTCCTAATGAAATATTTACTAAATTATGCTTCTGAAAGTTGCAAACTATATTGGTATGAACACATCAACTAACACAACTCTTATGTTAACTGGATTATAATAAATATGAAATTTATAATAATCAAATTCATAACTACTGCATAAAATCCATACATACATATAGCTAGTCAGGTTAGGTCATTAACAAAAAAAAACTATTATTTTCAACGTATTCAAAAAACACAATACAAGTATTGTGACGCCCCCCGAAGATGCTATTGTATATTGAAACACGTGTAAACTTTCAAGAGAAAATCTCATATTCAAGGGTGTTTCTGAATACGTTACAATGGATTTTCATCAAGCATCGGTCAGTTCTATCATATTTTTTTCGAAGATTTCCAATACTGCAACAGTTTATTTGGAAATGTAGAAATGTGGGTACCCTACTCCAGTTCAAGCATATTTTAATTGAACATATGAGAAAAAATTCATCAATAACTTATTTAATACTTAGTCATATAGATCAATTTATGTAGTTTTGAAAATTTGTCAACTATTGCCTTGTACTTATTAATTCATATAGTTTTTATATTGGGTGATCCTATTTTCAGATAAATAACTGAATGAATCATCTACAAAAAAAAAAATTATGATTTCAAACATGATTGAAACGAGTACTGTGATACACATTTTTTTTGTTTGCTTTTCGTGACACTCATATTGAATGGAGAAGTGAAAACCAATCAAGTTATTTACACTAACGAATAATAAAAAAAATATATAAAAGTAATACTAACATCTCCTTCCCAAACAGGTGTTGCTGCATTGCTACTTGTAGAAACGCTGAGGGCCTTTTTCTTCTGTGGTGTTAGAGCTTCATCTACAGTTTGATCCCACCTACCTCGCTTCTTTGTTGTGGGTTTCACGTCACCATTTATGACTTTCAGCGTACCGTCCTTTGATTTTTCTACCAACTTTTTACGGACCTGAAAAATTATTTCAGAAATTTCAACTTTGATCATTTGTTTTTTCTTCTTTTGAATGTCTAGGTATGATAATTCAAATTCAAATTTTGAATTTTTCTACAACCAGAACATTAACAGAAAAATGTACAGTTTCAAACATTTTCTAATTTTTTACGAAGATCATTTTCAACTTACCTCATTCTCTTCACCTTTGAGCAACTGCTCTTTCATAATCTGAGAGTAATTTCTTGCCTGGAAGTCTGGCGTTTTTCCACCTGTAATCATAAAAAATTTGAGAATTGTTTCTTAAACATGTTGGCATTTGAGCCACTTCTTCAGTTGTAGTATCTGTTCTGATTATTTATGGTTAAATGAGATTTGTAACACCATATTCTCTCAATAGTATTGATTTTTCAAATATCACCACGTGAAAACAAAATCACCATCATTGCTAAAATAATTTCACTCATTGAATGAATGAAATGAGAATAACAAAAAAGATTTCAGATGTAATTGGAGAATCTGACTCATCAAAAAATAAGATATCTAAATACTTTTTTCAATTTTTATTGATATAAAATGATTTACATTGTCAAAAACAAATCATTAATAATGAAATTTTTCATAAAAATGAGTGATTGTCATGAAAGTATTACTAAAATATAATGAAATAATACAATAAATATTTAGTTCAATGTTAAAAAAAGTTAAATCCACAATTTCACCTATCTTTTTTTTAATTTATTGTTTCCTAACCCCAACAAACATTTTATCAATCTTATCCCAGTTTTATTTTTATTCTTGCTCAATGATCGATATAAAATTTAATTGTTTTCTTTCACATTGCTTATATATTCTTATTTTGAAACATTTCACTCAGGTTTTTTGAAAGTACATGCTCTCCTCAAGATAGATATTATGAACTAGAACATTTTAATATACAAAGTATGTACATTTATAATTAGTCCTTCCTTAATTAATACTATCCCAAAAAATGAAATAAATGTGTTAAAAAAAGCTTGGCAAGTTAATCATATCATTCCGTCATTGATCCCAAAGAATACAAAATACTCTTAGATAAAAATGAAGAATTTTCAGGGATTTTTTTTCTGGAAAAAACCTATTTAGAAAAAATGATACGTTGGACAATATGGAACGGAACATTCCTGTATTGTATCATATAAACCCATAGAATTTAATCTGGTTTTGAATTCTTCGAATAAAAAAATTGAACCAGTGGCGACATACAGCAATGACTCAATGTGTTCGGACCATGTTAGGTTTCAATCAAATCTATCGTGGGTCCTTAGTAAATCAAATAACAACCCACTACTGAATAACCTTCATTATAATCTTTACTAGAATATGTTCTCTAAGAGTGATCTTGCTTTCCGCCAGTTCAAAACAGTTATGATATTATCCTGGAAAGCAGCTTTTTTCCGGCATTCTAGTGTGTACAATGTAAGAGTTGCTTTTTGTCCCATTATCAGCTAATATTTGATGGATCTTATCTTGTCAATAATGAATTAATATAATCAATAATTTTAAATTAACATTCAATAAAGAATACTTTTTTATTTCGAGTATGTACTTTCAAATCACGCTAACCCTGCATGGTGATATGAGAGAAGTTGGTGAACAAATCTGAATACGTACGTGCACAGCAGATCCATCACAAAATCTGGTAGATTCTTGAAAAACAACAGGTCAATCGTACCTAGAAATAGGCTGGGGTAATTAATAATTTTATGTACTTTGCTCACACTCTTTCACACTTTTGAGATTTCAGTTACCAATTCGTGTTTATTACAGGTGTCAATCCTCTATCAACGTAGACCGAAACTTGCTGCTACTTGACAACCCTAAATGATGGTTTTTCCCAAAGAACAAAATCAGTATATTAGTTTTGAGGTACTGTTTTGCGTTTGAATTTGATATATCTTCAGAATAGTTTTGTCACATTCATTGTCAACTCACTCACCAACATTCATATACCCCACAATGCAAAAATGAAAGAAGTTAGGTGAATTCCACAGAATCGAGAAACCTTTTAATATACCTACATTAAACAATAAAGAAATTTTGATTTTATAATTATTTAAAAATATCTAGAGGGTCTATAAATTTTCTCTTTTCTTTTCATATATTAGAAATATATTATTAAGCATGTACTTGATGAATAAACTTGAAAAGTAAATCGAAGGGAACATTTGTCAATATTGATATACACAAATTATCACACAAAATATATTGAAAACTCCACTGAATTTAACGTAACTTGATTTCAACCCGATTTATACAATCAATCAATATTGCTAAATAAAGCGCAGAGTTTCCAAAATCTATGTATTTCCAGAACCTTTGTATACAGTGTATAGGATGACCAAGGCAACGACTTCAAATTTCACTGGCAGTGAAGATTTTAATATGAATCTCTAGGACTGGAATTCACAGACTACTAACATTGACGAGACAAGCTTTATACTATAGATATACCAAAATAGGATAACAAAGCTAAGAATCAATTAACGCATAATATACAGTTTTTACAGAGGTACAGAATTATATATATATATATCACTTCAACTGCATAATACATGAAGGAGATCCTTGCTCTCAAGTTGCCAATCATAATATACAATTTCAACTTTATGTCAACGACAACATACAAAAATGATTTGTTCAAAGTATTTTTTAAAATGCTACCGTTCACGGGGAGTTCATCAAGAAATCATTTGAATGATATTGTTCATTTTACAAATAAACAATTCAGCAATTTCGGAATGAACTCCACTGCCACATGTTTCATTCCCAAAATATCAGGAAAATTGCATTTATGAGATAACTGATGAGCCGACATCCTCGGCAACTTCTCTATTAATTATTTGACGATTCTTTATAACAATTTTATTCACTTTCACAACTTTTTCATCATTTGTTGATATTCGGGAGCGTCGTCATTTGCATCATCTCAACCTTCTGTGAAAAGCTTGTACCACTTGTAACCATTTTCCTAACCCAGAATACAATCAACGTATGCCACTTAACTTCATTTTTTACACAAAATTTGTTGCAAATTCTTTGATACATTTTTTCGATACCAGAAAATGGCAGAACACGTAAAACACTTTCAACTTTTATGGCTCTCACTTTCAACTTTTATGGCTCTCACCAACAAACTAAATAAGCTAAACAGCTGAAACTGTGAACATTACGAGACGAGTGTACCAACATTGATATAAAGTAAATCGAATGTACTTAGCCCGCGAAATTTGAACATTCACCTTACTTTTTGGACAGACCTCGTATGTCATAGTAGCGAGAGGCAGAAAAATTGTTTCTTTTACAGGGATCTAGAGAAGTAATGTTGGTATATTTCTATTTAACAACTTTCCTTTTGATGGAATTGAATATTTCAAATGAAACATTTGTCCAATAATAAAAAAGTCTTGTATGAATGACATCTTTCGAATTCACCTAACATCTTACTAGAAAAGTTGTGATATTCAAAAAATATATGATAAAACAACATATACTGGTACATACCATCAGCAAAGGGATCCACACGTTCTGGGGAAATAATCATCCTTCTCCTCTTCTGTCGATATTCATCTTCTCTATCTGCAATTGTCGGTTTTCTACGATCTGCAAATGGGTCATATTCTTTCTCGCTCTGAAATAATGGAATAGTGAACACAGTATATTTAAAAATGAAATCTGTCTCACCTGAGCAACATCATTTAACAAAGCCACAGGTGCTCCAAGACCAGTTCGTTTTTGGCCATAACCCATGTCCTCTTCGTCATCATCTACTTCATCATTAGCAGCAATTGAGGTAACATAGCCCTCATATTTTCCTTTTCCAGTTTCATAAATGTCCATGTCAAAGTACCCACTTTCACCAAGTTTGACTCCTTTATCAGGAAGTTCCTCCTGAACATCTTTTTTCTTGGATTGGATTTCTCGTATTTGTGCTTCAATATCTGAAAATTGATATCAGTAATATTTTTTCAATTGAAAATTTATGTTTTACCTTCATGTGTGCGGGGAATATTTTCCATGATTATCTGTTAAGTAATTTCAATAAACGTACGATAATCAAATGTTAAACTCACAGACCGAGGATAACTTCAATATTAATTAGGAAATAATTACTATCAGACTATCAGTTTATAAGAAAACACAGAATATCGATATTCTCTAAAATGAAGAACAATTCAACTGACAAATGATAACTACAGCCACAGCTACAGCATAGGGACATATCTTTTCTCTCTCTCTCTCTTAGTGTCCCTGCTGCCACAGGCACATTTAACCAGCTAGATTCGGACTACATAACTCTACTCCCGCATTCATTTTGACCAAAACGCTCAGGGAGAACCCTTATTGATCTTATAGCATTTTTTGGAACTCGAGATGAAAACTGTAGCATTAATTTCGAGATGAAGCGTTCTATCGGTGACGCCTCGGTTTCTTCGTATTTTTGGGGAGTGCTCGTATATACGTCTGTGAACGAGTGGTATGAAACATATAGTTTTATCAATGTCAATTTTCCAGCACATCCATCTGTAATCATACAAAATTTGAGAATTGTTCCTTAAACATGTTGACATTTGAGCCACTTCTTCAGTTGTAGTATCTGTTCTGATTGTTTATGGTTAAATGAGCACACCCTTCGAGCACAACGTTCCGACGAATGTCTACGTTCATTTTGACCAAAGAAAATATTTAGCAACCCAGTACATTTTATATTCCCAGATAGATTTTGAATAAATCATTGGTTTTCTTGTCAGTGTTGTTCCTGGCTTCACTTCAGTAACAAATTATTACTTTTTGATGTTGAAAATCACTAAGTTACGTTTTCACACCCATTTTGTTACATTTTGAGAAACTTTGAACTGACAGTTTACGAAATAGAACTGACAATTGACACTACAAAACTGACAGGTAACCTATTATAACTGATAGTTAACGTGTCAAAACTGACGATTGTAGAGCATACTGAATTTAGTACTTTCAACTCGTTTTTAGTACGCCAGTGTTGAAATGTCATTTTAGTATGTTTTTCAGAAATGATACTCAATTTGGAAAATTTTTAGTGCATTTATATTTTTTGAATAGAGGTTTGCATAATATATAGAGGGATTGCGAATTGAATGAACTTTGACGGTGAGGTATCTGAAGAAAGGGGGGAAGCTGTGATCGCAAACAAGGTTGGCATCAGTCATATAGTGACAGCAATTTTGACATTATTGATACTGAGTTTGAATTTTAGAATTGAATATTACTTGGGGAGTTTAGTTTATGGTTTGGTTTATGAATTTTCCTAAAGTTTCTTTGGTGAAATTTTTCATGGTTGTTTTACAGTTCGTCTATTCTCTGTATAGTATAGAATGTATTATAGGTTGTTCACGTTAAGAACAGAATGACGTCACAAGATGACAAGTTACGGCGTTGCCAACATTCAAATTTTTTTGTACTGTTGATATGCTTTATTGCTATTATCCTTACTTACTATTAACTTACTTTTAGTATTTGTTGAGACAATTTCGACAAGCTTTGGGCATATTGAATATACGCAGGTCTTATCAAAAGAAATGATTAGTTCTGAAAAGAAAAGAAAGACTGTCAGTTTTCGAGTTTTTCTCGATTCGGCAACGTCTGAAATTTTTCTATCAGTTGAGCAACTTACAAAATAAAAATGTTACTAGTTTCATTGCTGCTGAACGCATTTCAGTGGGAATTTTAACGTTGTTATGTTGGATATACAAAATTACCAAAAATGACGTCATTCTCTTCTTAACGGGAACAGCCTATATGTTTACTTTTCTGTGCTTCGGATCGCTTTGTTGACATGTACTTTGACGTCACATATTCCCGCCAAATGGTCGACCGTTTGAATTGTCAATATTTGGTATACAATTTTATTATTTTTTTTCTGACTAATTATTCATGTTTTTGGCATCTATCTCATGTTTCCAGTATTTATATGTATTATATAATTGATTAGAGCAATTAGAAAAAAATATGCATGTGACCTATTATTGGATGACAT